>JBBPCS010059135.1:0-17837 GCA_037974645.1 Hollardia meadi
CACACACACACACACACACACACACACACACACACACACACACACACACACACACACACACACACTCACTCACTCACATATACACACCCAAACACCACTTCCGTCCATTCTCTCTCACAGAGAAAGGAAGTGGAGTCGAGCTGGCCCGGCCCCAGTTGTCCAGACAGAAGGTAGCCTGGCAAACCCAGTCTGTGGCCTGCCTACTTCCCCCTCTGAATGACTTTAAAAGACTCCCAGAGGCCTCGCCATCCTTTACTTCCTCACTGTGTTGGTACATATAAAAAGCTACTTCACATTTAAAGAAGTACTTGATGCAGTTTCCAGCCGTTCATAAGAGCTCTCTGAACTTACCTCTGGCATGTTGTTCTCAGGATTGTTCATTATTTAGCTCAATAAAGCATTAGTCCCGCCCCTTGAATGCAGACTCGCCAATCATAGCAAAGCCCTGATTAGGGTTCAACAACGATACACCTGCGTTTCATAAATTCTAATGCAGTTATTTCAGATTCTCTTCATTTTCAGACTGGTTTTGTGGATTTCTTAAATATCTTTCTTCAGGGAGTGCGGTAAGTGACAGTGTGGGCTTCTTGCTAGCTCCATCAGCTTGACGGAGTAGCAGCGATTAAGGCTTTGCGAAGGGTCAATAGGACAATAAGTTTAGTTAAGAGATGTATTTGTACCATCAACAATTATAGAACATCAGAACAGATTGGTTATTTACTTTTGCACCATGTTTGAATGATTTAAATAAAATGTGACATCCCTAATGCAGACAGCTACGAAGCAGGAAAATAGTGGCCGCAATGTTCTTCACCGTACAACCAGAAATAATGCACAGCGTAGCTATTTGATAGTTGAGAAACTTCTATAGTCTCACAGTATATCTTTAAATTGTCCAATCCAACATCCGGAATTATTTATTTTTTTTGCCTTTCTCTAAAGATGTACAGTTAGAGAAAATAGCCTACTGATGCATCAGCAACATCATGCAAAGTCTGTCTACTTGTTCGGGTCTCTATCATCGTCCCCGACACACTGGACTTCCCAACATCAGCATATTTACAGAGACATCTTTTTTATTTAGAATGATTATTAGTGTTGTAATTGTATGCTGTGCCTTTCAAATACACTTGTCAAACAAAGAGAGACTATTCAGCAAATGCTTAACATTATGCTATAGAAGCGCAACAAGTGGCATCTAAATAGCAGGCTTGTGTTCAGCTGCAGTAAACCAGCAACAATTAAAACTACAGCAAATCAAGCTGTCTGACAGGATCAAGAGAAGGAAAGCTGGGAAATAAAGTCTTGTTCTTTTTTTCTTTTTCTGAGCAGTCAATTAAAGTCTGTCAGGCACTAACTTAGCCAACCACAGGAAACGAGCAAAGATTATATCCAGCAGCAAGATACTTCAAAATGTTGACCTGAGGATGAACTCCTGACGAACTACTGAAAACTGAATTTCCAAAGAGGGTAGCGTATTGATCAGAAGGGTTTATGATTAGCTGCTTTTCTTCTGCTCCATATATACATAAACATACCATTAGTGAGATGATTTGGAGAGGCAGGCAAGTGAAGACCAACTCCATACATCCATCTAACCATCCAATTAATGGATACATCAACTCTTCTGCCACATAAAATCCATCCCCCCACTCGTTGCTGCAGTATCCTCATCACTCCCTCATTTGGAGAGAGTGATTGAGCGGCAGGGGTCACCGAGGGTCAAACCTCTTACCTTGGGCCATTTGGGGTTGATAAGACGTGCTTTGATTGCATCGTCCAGCGCGGTGCTGTACTGGCCCAGTCTGAGATAGGCTGCGGAGCGGTTACTGTACAGGATACAGTTTTGGGGGTCGGCGGTCAGGGCCTCGCTGTAGAGACGCACAGCCAGAGCATACTCCCCCTGCTGGCAGGCCTGGTTACTGCGACGCACGCGCTCCAGGAATTCCGCTTTGCTCAGGCCGCCAGAGCAGGGTGGACGATCCCACCTCTTCACAGTCTGGGTTGAAGGGATTACAGAAGAGGAAGACGAGGATGAAGAGGGAGCATTGGTGGTGGTCCTGCTGGTGGAGCGAGAACCAAAAAGAGAGAACTGAGGAGCAGAAGGGGAAGGGGAGACAAGGAGAGAATGGGTATTAGTTATAGTTTTTTAATTAGAGCTAAAACAATGATTCTATGAGTCAATCAACAGAAAACTATTCTGATTGATTAGACTGTGATGGGCATTTTTTCACTATTTTACTTTTAATAGACTAAACAATTAATCAATTAATGGCCAAGGTTGTCTGCAGCACCATTTTACGCATTGCCACCAAAAAGGCCAACATAACGACAAGTAACTCGACTACTGAATACTACTACTGTTGTATTCCTCCACACACCGGTCAAGTTGCAGTTTACGTCCATGTCTGTCCAGACTCCTATATGTAGTGACTGACAGAGAGCATTGTCACATGGTGCAATGACAATCACAGCTCAGTATCATCAAAACTTTCCGTCAGTTCAATGTTGAGGATATTTGTGCCAAATATGAAGGAACTCCCTCAAGAATGTATGTGCATGATGATAACAGTATCCAGGTTTCTGATTGTTTGCCTGCAGTTGTGTCTTGATTTCTCACCATTTTCGTCAATTCATTCTGTCCCAAGAAAATATGATCAGAAACCAGGATCAGGAGTTTACAGGTCAGGCATTCCACATTTGGAACCGTGTCATTGAGAGAGCCCTGTAAAGATTCATCAAATCTTCTTTTCCCACAGTGTTGTAAAAATAAAGACAGAAAGAAAATGTGCTTTTGGCTGCTGATACATAAGTCATAAAAAAACATCTTATTGAAACCAGAATTCTGCCCAGTATGACACCAAAACTGCAGAAACCTCATTTGCATGATATGCTGTGTTTGTGCTATGATGTAGTTTATGGCAAATGGGACACCAAACTGCTGCGTGCACTTTTCTTTTCTGCTCGGTGGAAACGGCTTGAATTCCTCAGAGAGAGAGAGAGAAAAAGGAGGAAAGTCAGACTCTCGGATGAGGCTTCTGTTCTTCTCCTTTGCTTCTGTCACACTCACTGAAATTTTGTGTAAAAATGTGCTCACTGAGGTTTGTTCTCTGTAGCTTTAACTGCCTCCCTCCCTGATGGTGTTTCCAAATTTGTCCTCTTCACCAGAGCCTTACACCAAGGCCTTCATTATCTCTCTCTATTCCCCCCTTTCTCCCTCCCTCGCTTTCTCACACACGCACACACACACAAAATTCTTCAGATATACATGAAATATGCAGATTGGAGGGATTCCCAAAACTTGCAAATGCATCACCCAACAGCTTTGCCCAAGAGGCAAGGAGAACCTAAAAGTTGCACCGATGATTCACTTGACAAAAAAACTACAAGAAAACTTTGTTTGAAAACTAATGCAGAGGAAAACAGACTGTAAAAAGTATCAAATCACCAAGCCATGCCACAGGGTATGAAACGAAGTGCACTGTGGGTCTGGGGTCTGACACCTCCAGCACTTTGACCTGTAGTCCTGAAGACTGTGTGTCCAACCTAAAGGGCTTTTTAATCTGCAACTGTCAATTTCATAAGCTGACAAACTATTTTAATAACTTTACCAAGCTCACTAACAACTAGTAACTATTCAGTCCTGCACAACAATTGTTTTGTTTCACGTGCAGGACAAATCACTCATGGAGACGTTCTATTATTGTTCTTTATTTAAAATATAAGAGTTCTCTAGAGCACACGGACATTTGGCATCAAGCTTCTCCAGTTTGGCTCATCAAGACTGAAAAACCTTTGTACTCTCTGCTCAGTTCATGGCATGCCACTGACAGATGGTGATTTTGAATCACGCTGCACACTGTTAAAAGCAAGGTTTAAGTCTTAACAGCACGTGGTTTTCCATGATGCCGTAACGGGCGACAGTAAACTGATGATGATGATCCCTACAGTCAAATTAAAAGTCAAGATCCGAGGCCAGGATTTTAGATGAGGTCAAGACCAAACACCCTCTATTTCAACAGAAAACTAATCAGCAAGTACTTTGATAATCAGTTAATCACTGAGTTGTTATTTTGGGGGGGGGGGGGGGGGGTTTTTTAAAAGGCATAATAAATGCAAAATATTCTCTGCTTTCAGCTAATGCTGCTTATCTTTGTTATATGTGATTTTCAATTGATTATGTTTATGTCTTTGGAATATTCATCCAACAAAACAAGCAATTTATTTACTTCTACTTCTGCCATTTTTCTGATTTTTTTTAGACCAAACGATTCACTAATTCATCGAAAAAAAATAAATGAATCAACTAAACTCTTACTAAAATGACTGTCAGAGCTTGTCTCTATTTTACATATAATTAAGTGTTGAGTGTTTATTTGCTTCTAAAGTTATATTTTCACTTTTTTTTGATAGTTTGGGAAACTTGTTTATGTATCTTAACTGGATATTTGTCTTTATGTTGTTTGTATTTATGGTTGTAACAATGTTTTTATGCTGCCCTCATGTTCAGGTATCTCTAGAAAAAGACATTTAAATCTTGACAAGGCTTTTACCTGGTTAAATAAAAATGAGAGCCGTTTCGGAGGTTTCACACTGTCAAAACTGAGAGTGAGAAAAGCAAACAGCATTAAAACTTCCAAGCTTACAATAAAAGCACGTGTGGAAAAGCAAATCAGTCATCACTTGTAAACTTCAAAGGTTTAATGTTGACAATACTTAATGCATCCTTACATTCTCCTTTGTCAGCTGGTACAGATCACTTATCCTCATAAACAAAAGCACATTGTAGTGTATTGTCAGTGTGCGGCAAAATTGCAGGCACGACCTTGAATGGCCTCCCTCATGTGAGGTCAGCACTTTGAAGAAGGTCCAGCCTGATCGTGGCTGATCCACCCCCAGTTCAAGTTGCTTGTGCTCGCTCAAGTGATTTTTTTATTAGTCTTATTATATAGTCTTATTTATTGTTAGTCTGACTCTTATGTGCTTACAGCTGGCTGCACAACAAATTACCCCTCGTGGATAATAAAGATACCTTAACGGAATTCCCACAATCCACAGTCCTCTGACGGTGCCCCCTTTTTTTTTTAGCTGTTCTCTCTAGCGTGCCAACATGTTGTCATTAAACACAAGCTCAAATATGACAAATGTGACATAAAGCAGAGCTTGTTTAACTCGTTACCAAAGCGCTATTTGCTGGAATAAACAAAGAGGGCCACACACCATGTGTATGGAACTAAGACATAAATCTCTAAGCCTATTACTGTTGAAGTACAATACAGTTAATAGAGTGGAAGATGAAAAAGTACTGAGAGGAGTTCAGTGTGGACTTTTGCAATCACACAGTTTACATTACTGTGTCGGTTATACACACTGTTGTGTTAGTGTTTTTTTTTTAACAGAAGTCTGACTACACTGAAACCTCTGTGTGGGTGCACCTGTGCACTTTTTTCACAGCGCCTACCTCTGTTGAGTCATTTTTGCACGTTTTTCCTTGTTTTCCTGTTTTTCCAGTCATAAACCTCTCCTGCCATTCCCCACCCTAGTTGCCCTCAGTGTCTTCCTGCCAATCACAGTCACCTGATCCCCATTCCCTCATTAGCTCTCCTGCATGGATACCAGCCATTTGCCAGATAGTCTAACTGCACTGCCCTGTTTGCCCCTGCTGACTGATTACTTGTTGCCTTGATCTTTTTCCCAAGTAAACGATTGATTGAACGATTGAATTCTCTGTCTCTGAGCCATAACTGTAAAGGCTCTATTGCATGTTTGACTCACTCTCTCAGTGGCCTATGTTTATAGTCCAGCCGCAATGATTCTGTTCACTTGCTACAAAAGCAAACTGTAAACAAGACACATATATATAGGGTACATATCAATTCCCTTATTTGATATTTCCTCACTCTGATTTGCCACCTTGTGCGCCCTCCCAAAGCTCTAATTTCTGCTCTGAGGAACCATGAATGAGGAGATGCGTGAGCAGCCTTCATAGAAGTTTTTCACTGATAGACACGCCCCCTTATTGGATATCAGCTTTTGATTGGACGCTGCAGCTGATCAGACTGATCTGATGCATCACATCATCAGCTGAGTTTTATAACGGAGTGACGACAGTTAACAGATTAATTACTGGCGAGTTTTATAGTGGGTCTGGATTATAAAAGGAGCACAAACAACTTTCTGCATTCATTAGAAAGATTTTTCTTTTCGTGATCTGTTATTGTCCCCATAAACTTTTATTCTGGATCCAGTTAAAGTCAGAGAGTAAGAGTGTCTGTCTGTCAGCAAGACACACTTTTAACATCATTTAAAGTCATTTTTATTCAGTCAAATGTGACGCTGATAATTCCTGAGTGTCGGGTTTGATGTGTTACATAAGAAACATTTAACCAAATAAATAATTTCTACTAATAAAACATCATCTGATCATATTCTTGGTTATTAAATAATGAATTCACAATCAGTTTATCAATAAATACAGTTGCAAATAACAGATAGGCCTAAATAAAGTCATTCTGACAATGGAAATGGTTCCTGTGCCTCTGAGCAGGACTCAGTATAAATAAAGACTGCAGCTTGTTGTTCTGGTGTTTGTTTAACAGGTAACAGAGAGAAAACACTGCTGCTCTGGATAAGATAATCTGGATAAGACGCGAGAGGCGCGTGACCAATCATCAGTATCTGACAACCTGAGATGAGAACACGTTGGCAGAGACAAACTCCATCAAAAGTCTCATCGTCACCATCATCAGAAGTCACGCTTCAGAGGAAAGGACGTCTCCTTGTTTCCTCTCTCCTCATTTGGTTTCCTTGCGTCTCTCCATGTATCCTCGGTTGGACGGACTAAGACGCAAGGAAAAGACGCAAGTGAGGGAAACGTGGATGCAATTTAAGGGAAATGAGATGTACCCATAGTCACCTTTAAAACTGCATGGTAAACTTGATAGCAAGTTGCTTATTTAAACTGCTGGACAGTAGAACTGCTTCCATTTCTTTAATTTTTCCAAAGCTGACAATCCGACATTCACTCCCACTTAACACTGTGGCTTGTCAGCTGTGTGAAAGTGAGAAAATAAGCAGGGTTTGAACTTCTCTCTCCGTTCAATCATTATACACAACTTCTTTATGCTATATAGGGTATGTTTCACAATTTTGCTTTGACACTGAAATAACACTTAAAGTGTCCTTACAATGATTTGAATTGTAAACTAGAGTATCTTGAAGGAACATGAATCCCACAGGATGCTTTCTGCTTCATCAGGATGTGATTTGTTGTGTCACCTGTCTGTGTAGTTTGATATTCCTGTAACAACTAATTATAGATGCTGCCACTTTCTTGAGTAGAGCGGTTACATTAACATGCACATGTTTACCAATTTTTTGTACATTTACAAGATCATAGACCAGTGACACCTCAATATGAAACAGTCAGTTTCCAGGGGTTTAGGGGTTAGCAGCATCTCCGCTGTATATGCCGACTACCAATGAAAGAGACAGTTCAATATCTTGCAAGTCATTTAGCCCCCTTTTTGGGCATCCTAAGTTGTCGAAGCCCACTTAAAACCAACCTGTGAGTATGTCCTTGCCTGCCAAATATGAACACAAGAAGTCTGCAACTGTAACCCAGCTCTGAGATGGTATTAGGAGTGGTTGATATTTAATAGCCTTAGAGATGGAGGCTTCCTTGAGACTGGAGTCAAAGGTGCAGGCCACCTCTAAAACAAACACTGACTTGGACTCTTCATTGACCAGTAGGATAGCTGGTGTATTAGCAGAAAAATGTGGAAAAAATATCTGAGGTACTATAACAGAGATGGAACATGGAAGGTTTGACACAGGAAGGCTTGTACATTCTCACCGAGGGTGGAAAATAGTTTAATATGTCCTTTGTTATGGGGTCCACTATTCTATCATGGTGTGCTATGTACAGTCCTTTGTATAAGCATGACAAAAGTTCAAGATGTGTGACATAGCTTCAGTGACCTGTTCTGCTGTGTGATGTAGACAATGAGGGACCAGAGTAGTAGGAAACCAGATGGAAATCTTGAGTCTGGTGGGAGGGGCTTGTAAATCTGGCTTTTACTGTGAATGTGATAATGTCCTCATTGAGCGCCGTGTTCTTGAAGAATGAGTGAGAGACAGAATGTTCAACGAAGGGAAGACATGCAAGTTTTCCCTGAAGTTTTATTCCAGTCCAGTGTTGTTATTGTTGATATTGGCATAAATCCATAAGAGTTCGCCAGGCACCTGTAAGTGTTAACAGGTGACTGTGTCCACCGTATGTGGCTGTTGCTTTAACGGAGGTGAGGGGGTAAGACAGAGTCAGACTGCACCCACTCCAGGGACACTCCAGGTCGGACACACAGATCATTCAGGTCCAACCAGACCGACCAAAATCCAAAACCAACAGAGTGGGTGTCAAGTTTCCCACTGGGTTTCCCTTTGAATCCAAGGAAGTGGGGTTCTGACCCCGCGGCCAGTGGTACCTTACATCTCCTTAGGTCCTGGAACAGGGAGGCTTGAGCCAGCACCTTATCATCCATGTCATCATTATTCACCATATTCAGAAGATGGGAATGCCGCATGCTGGTGTAAATCCACGGCACGTACCCCCAGCCCTCTCTCCCACTGGGGATGGAAAATAATATCACGGGGGCTTTGTGTACTGAGTCCAAACCACTTTTGCACCAGGCTCACTGTTTTGTCATTTATTTCACTTTGCGCCTTCATGTTGGATATGGACATTAGAGAATAGATGTTGTACTTCAGAGAATGCTACCTGTCGGATAGCTGCTTCATACTCAGAGGTAATCTGTCAAGTCCAACCTGGATGTAAACTCAGACACAATGACGTAAACTGGCTCCATCCGATCTCTGAAACTAAGAACTGTTGTGTTTTTGTTCCATCAAAATGAGCCTTTTATACCTACAGAGGTAGCGGGTCCTCTTCCCCAGAGTCTGCTTTCTACTACTGTAGAAACATGGCAGTGCAACAGTAGTAGTAATAGGACAAACCAAACACTGGCTGAAGGCCTTTTTCAAGTTTTTCGCATTTTTAGCAGCCACCATAGGGGAGCGGAGACGAGGGGTGTTCAGATGGTTGCAATCTGCAACCACACCGCTAGATGTCACTAAATGCTTCACACTGGACCTTTAATTCTGCAGCTGGTAAACATTAAACTAATTTTAATATATCTGTGTACACCTCTGGGTAGCTTATGAATTTTCCCTAAATTATCAATAACGTCTTACTGATGTAATAATAGTAATGAAAGTATAGTAATAAATAATAGTAATAAAAGTAAAGTACAAGTAGTTCTAAATTGTACTTGAGAAAATGTATAGAAAAAGAACAGCAGTTTGCACAGGAAACAGTTCAATCTGGAGCTGTTCACTCTCTCACACACACACACACATATGCTAAAAGGACAAAAACAAGACAGCAAGAATGTCCTGTCAGAGTTCTTCCAAGATTACACACACACACACACACACACACACTTCCCCTGTCTCCTTGTACTCCCAGCCTGTTTCAGCCCAGGTCAGAGGGAGAACATTCCTGCAGAATAACACAGACAGAAACTGGGGGTCTGAATACCTGAAGGAGATGAGACTGTGTCCCTGAACGTGGCCCATTGATCTGATAATATAAGTCACATTGTAGGTGAGGCAGCAAGGCCACAAGTTGTTATTATTAGTTGTAATTAAGGCGGTATGATTTAGATTCGTTGATGTATGTATCTATAATTAGCCTATGTATAATTGTATGATGTATCTGAAGGGTTAAGACTAAAGTTACCATTGTGTTTATCATTAAGCCATGATTAATCGTTCATCATTGTTTAAGCAAAAATATCAATCACTCTTTCGCTCCTCTCAAATGAGATTATTTGATGCTTTTATCTATTTTCAACCCACTTGTATGTATGTATAACTACAATAGCCATACGATTATTTTTACCATCTTTCTTCAGCTTTGATGTCCTTGTTTTTAGCTCTATGTCTATTTCTTTCTGTGTGTAACACTGAGAGCAGTTTAAAAGAGTCAAAACCGTTGTATGTGTTCAACCTCGCCAATAAAGCTGATCCTGATTTTCTTTGCCATATCTAATAGTAAACTGATGATTTTACATTATATACACAAACTGATAAAACAATTAATAGAGAAAATATTTAGCCAGATTAGCTTTTTTTTAAAAATATGTGTGAACTCCTACCAGTGGTTTCGAAATGAATCTGGATGGTAATTCATCATGCTGTGAGCTGCCCACTGGTGCAAAATAACCAATGCATGAATACAAGTACCTCACTTAGGTACAAATTTTGAGGGATTTATACTTAACATGAGTATCACCATTTTATTTATAGCCTACTTCTACTCCACTACAATTCAGAGGCAAATATTTTAGCCTAGCCCTCTATTTACATTTATCTGATAACATTAGGTACTTTCCATATTTAGATTCACAATACAAAATATAATCAACAAATAAATGATTATATTTTATCAATAAGACTTTGATCTTCAAGGGCAAATTCACATGCTACCCTGCTGTGCATATAATTAGCTATATATTAAAATCAGCCCCACCTTTGCCAGCTGAAACATTAAAGTACACATTGATGCATTTATAATTATAATTCCATAATGCAATACCTATGCATTATTTTGAAATGGACTTCTTCTGCAAAATTAGTACTTTAAGGCCTACAAATTTTAAATGCAGGACTTTTAACAGAGTATTTCTTCACTCTGTTAATGCTACTTTTACTTAAGTAACCTCAAAGCTCAGAGTAGCCTACGTTTCCCCCACCGGAGCTGCCCGATTTAGTCTGTAAACTGTCACACTGTTGTAACTTATAACCGAGCTTTCTGTTTTTCTTTTCTGCAGATCTCCTCTGACACCCAGACCCGAAACAACAGCGGATTGTGCCCTTTAGTGAAATCACTAAATAAAACAATCACCGTTGCTTCCACTACAGCCTTACCTTTTCTTTCTTGGTCCTTTGCTTTTCCATCCTGTTCTCTGCTAAATCCGGCAGCTCCAAACTTTCATCCCACAGCAGCGGTGAGGCAGACAGGAAAACACACCATCCAAAACAATACGAGCCCCGCTGTATTACAGGCTATCCACGGTCCACTGCGCTTTCACTTCTCAATAAAGTGGGTAAAATTGGGCGCTATGTAGCGGTCCTCCGAAGTTTTTCCTGGGAAAAGTTAATCCAAAGTAAGTGCGCCATGTTCCCACAGCCGATCTTCTCCGCATAGCGGATTTTTTGTCCGGTGAGAGGCGGGGATCCGGTCGGCTCCATGGCTGCAGCCTTCACCAAGGTTTCAATTACTTTTCATGACATCAGAGAGGAGTTGAGTTACCTGACAGATAGTCATTACAGCACGCAATGGTGGTTTGTTAGTGTGGTGTGTTAAAAGTGATTATGCTTCTGCTTTTCTTCAGGCATAAATAATCACACTTTTTTAGCCCATCAGGTTTTTTTATTTTTACTTTTATTAGGTTACCAAAAACAAAACAATAAATAGGCTAATGCTAGGCTTAACATTTATAATCTAAACAGCATGATGAAAATCCCCCAACATTTTGGACAAATAGTTCAACAGTTTGGAAAACATGCTTATTCATTTTCTTAGGTGGGAAGCTTGATACTACTCCCTTTGTCTGAAGTTACAGTCAGTTAGCTTAATTAGCATTAACACTGGAAACAAGGGGCAACAGTTTCACTCTGTCAAAACAAAAGTCACCTAACAGCAAGTCTAACTCTCACTATAGGTAACTAATTTCTAATTTAAAAAAAAAAAATCTTGTTTGTACAACAATTTTTAGTTTTATGGATGAATATTTGCAGGAGAATAGGCTAGTCTCTATGTCTCCAGTCTCTATGCTAAGCTAGGCTAACTGGCTGTTGGCTCTTGGCGCTCTTGAGACACAAGACAGATTATCTTAGCACAAACACTGTTAACAACTAGCTAGCCTGGCTGTCCAGTGGTTAAAAAAAACAACCAGCAGCTTTAAATCTCATGTTTGTTTAATCCGTACCCGACAAGCCAAAGTGTATAAAGACAATACCCAGAATACATTTCCAGTCTTTTTGCTAAGCTAATAACATTTATTTACAGAGTGGTGTCAATCTTTTCATACTCTCAACAAGAAAGCAATAAGCATATTTCCCAAAATGTCTAAATTTAATACTTTTAATACATTTCTTTCTCGCATCCTGAATGAAATATTTCACTATGCATTTTATGTACAGATATTTACATAATTGTTTTTTTTCTCATATTTGTCTTTCCCTTTTTAATTCAATGAGCTAACAACAGTACAGTACAAATATTTACAAATACACTCAAAGCTGAAACCTCAATAACAGTGACTACAGGGCTTTAATCAGTGGAGACCAGAGAAAGTGGCTGTGAGGATGTACTTAGACACAGTGGTAGCATGTAATATGCTTACAGTGATAAAGTTAACATGTTTAGCAGCTTGGTTAAGCATGCTAACATTTGCTAATTATCACCAAACATAAGGTAAAGCTGAGGCTAATACCTTAGCATTTGGTCATAAACGGTTGCTATTTGCTACTTTGGGAAAAAATTAGAACACCAGATAATTGGATCAAAAGTTATGTATGATTGTTTGATGACATCTTATTTATCTATTTAATATTAAACACTTTGACCCTCCATAATATTTAAAATCAGATGGGGCTGGTGTGCATCTTGACCGTGTTTTCTGGTCTTGTTGAATTTGGATCCGACTATCCTGAGACACAGTTTGTGAAGCCTGACTGCTCTGTGTTTTCTCTTTGCTTTCCTGGTGTTTGGCCCCCTGACCTTCAGGTTGACTGCCTGTAGATGGCACTGCTTCTCCATGTCTGCACTGCTCCTCTGGTCCAGCTCAGGAAGCTCTGCTTTCACCAGAACGGCTGTACAGCTTTTCAACAAAGAAGAAGGAAAGAAAGTTTTATTATGCTTTAATTAACTAAAAGTGCATTTACTCAAGTACTGTATTTAAGTACAATTTTGAGGTACTACTTTACTTGAGTATTTCCATTATGCTACTTACTTGCTTATTCATAGGAAGTGTTGTACTCTTTACTCCTCATTACTTGACAGCTATAGCTACTAGTTACTTTACAGATTAACATTGTACATAAAAAAATTCCAATCTTATGTTAAAGATTGAACAAGTGGTTCGAAAACTTTTTTAACTTGTGACCTCTTACAAAACAAAGTGTCTCATTGTGCCTCCTTGTCATGTTTCATATATCTATGACATGTTAGCAGTTCCATCAAAGAGATGTTTCCTCTCTGAACGTCTCAGGTTTCTTTGAACTGTTCAAGGCTCAAAGAATAATTATCCAATATTTTATATAAACAGAAACGAGAAAAGTACAAAGATGAATGCAAATGAGTGCAGTTCCTCTCCCATTAATTTCCATTAATTTGAGAGGCCCCACCCCTTGGATGGTAACTACTGAACTAAAGTGTTAACTGTATATAAAGTAGTTCAAACTAGCTCCATGTTATGCTCATAATACTTACTTTTACATACTGTAAAGTGTTAGAATACTTTTAATGAGTATTTTTACATTGTTATCAAGGATCTGTGTAATTCTTCCACCACTGCTCCACTGAATGATCATATTATACAAAAAGCAGATAAAACATCATGATAAATCTGAGGTTTCAGGCCATGTGAATATATGTATATCTGTGTTTGTGTACTCACATTTTGCCTGCTCCGCAGTCATGTGGCAGGAAGCAGGACGGAGACACATGTCCCAGCAGAAGAGCCTGTACTTCAGTCAGTTGTCTCTGATTAGCCAAAGTCTGGAATAATCTGGCACGACAGACAAACACGTCACAGATCAACAGACATACCAGAAAAATGTTGGTTTTTTTAAATAAAAAAAACAGCAGATGAACAGACCCGCAAAGCCAAAGTAAAACCAGATAAAGACCACATGTGCAAACATGAGACTTTGATAATGTCCAAGGCTATAACATCATTTCTGTGCAGATTCAGAGAACTGCTACACCTTATGTAACAGTATGACTCTGAATTTATGTGTACACTGCTTGTGGCCTACTTTTGCATTACGAAACATCACACCATGTCCGCTTTGTCTTACTTGCTACAAAATGAAGGTGAGTGCATCATTATCACAATGTCTTTATATACTCTACAAACATACTGTATATTTGGGTGTAAAATAAATTTGACAGAGTTTAGAGGAAAAATAATCAAAATGTGAACAAAAAAAACGCTAAATTCTCAGTGTGATTGGTATTTACTGGCTTGTTTATTTACCTGGCAGTACAGTTGCAGTGGTACAGCGTCATGGCCTCGGGGTTGTGGAGGCCGTATCTCGTCTGCTGGGGAAGGATCTTGGTCTTGCACTCATCAAGATCCTTGTAGACAGCACATGACAGCTGCTTCTCTGTGGAGGGGAAGCATCAGTGTAAATGTTCTATTGTTTTACTGTAGTGTGGAAATATAAATTAATATCCTGGAGAGATGTGAATGATATTGAATACCTGTAAGATCAGCATTAGGCTCAAAAAGAGTTTGCTTCCTGGTAGATAAACTGTTCTCCCGATCGTCTCTGCTCTCAGGTACTGGTCCGGTAGGTTCCTCTGGTGTGTTTGGGACTGTGGAAGTTGAAACATTGATAACAGGAGTGATGGAGGCAGAGGAGGAGCTCGTTGAAGGTGTAGGGACTGTGCATCCTGCTGCAGTCATGGAGAAGAACTGTGGGTGTGACGTGCTGCTTTGTAGTGGTTCTGCAGGTAAGGTAGTGTTTATGATGGAGCTGGTACTGTTGATCTCTGCTGGATTGGGAGACTCATACAGTGTTGGTGGATGAACCACAGCATATAGAGCCATTTTAGTCTCTTTACACCTGGAAGTCAAAAGAGGTTGAAATGATTTAAAGGACTAGTTTGACAATTCGGGAAACACACCCTTTTGCTCTTTTTAGCACGAAGAAGATCAATACCAGTCTCATGTCTGTCCATTCAATATGAAGCCTGTTAGCTTAGCTTAGCATAAAGACTGGATACAGGAGTAAGCAGTTAGTGTGGCTCTTGTCCACTACCAACACATTTAAAATCAGTAATTAACACATTATATCTCACTTCTTTACAAAAAACTAAAGGCTAGCTGTTAGCTCCATTTTTAGCATATAGACATGAAAGAGTTACGCTTATCAATTTTCTCAACCCTAACTCTCAGCAAGAGAGCTAATAACCGTTAAAGGGTGAAGTTAAAAAAAGTTAAACAAAAACATTTTCTCATTTACCTCTGATTAAAGTAAATTTAAGTTTTCTTTGTGGTCACACAACTTAACAATGAACAAAAGTTAAGCTAGCAGACTTTTAGCCCCAAAACTTTCTGTTTACATTCAGCGTTTTGCACCAAAATACATCCTTGTATGTACACATGTGTTCAATGCACTTCCTTGTTCAATGTTGACCTGATGATGGTGCTAGATTAAGGGAAAATTAAAGATTCATCTAAGTTGTTACAATATATCCTGAGGGGAACATGAAGGTTTATTTTCCCTTTAATCGTCTTGTGATGCCCTTGGATTTTTCTTGCAACACATTGAGAGGTCAGAATCCCCCAAGATGGGCACTGATGAGCTAAAGAAAATTTAAAGGGATCAGCAGAGTCAGTAGAACTCATCCTCTGGGGATCATAAATGTCTGTACAAAATTTCATGGCAATTCATTTAGTAGTCTTTGAGACATCTCACTGTGGACCGTCCAACATTGGCATCCATAGAGGCTCTAGTATTGCTAAAAATTCAACTGTGGATGGAGAAACCTCAGAGACAAATATCCCAAAACCTGGACAACTAGACCAGAACTGTCTGTAGGGCTAGATACCACTCGAGGAAAGTGAGAAAATATGTTTTTGTTCATATGTAATAAAAATACAAACTTACATTCCAAACCAGTTTCTCTGTGTACACTGGAGTCGGTGGGAAAACTCAAAGCAGTGCACCTTCAGCAGGTTAAAGAAGGAATATCCCACCACATCAGATATGCTGTCTTTCGCCTCCTTCAGACAACTGTGAAACCTGTTAACATGTATCATTTTAGTTCCTTCATTAAAAAGGGCTTTTTAAAAAAAAAAAAATACAGTAAACCAGTTGATAAGGACTGGAAGTTATTTAGTGAAAGTTATAAATCCCTACTTGTTGTCACAGTCACAGTGAGACATGGTAAAGATGTTACTGTTGAAGACACCAAACTCTGAGTGAAAGGACAGGATGGTGTGTTTGCACTGGTCATGTTCCCGGCAACAGCTGTCTGTTTCTGCAAAAACTCCTGCAAGAGGTGAGAAGGACAGAGTAGAGATTAATTACAACGTTATTATCACAGCATAATCCCAATTTCATTCTAGTCTGATTGAAAGGTTCCTGCATTTTGGGTTATTTACTGATAAAATGTGTTTACTTAAATTTACAGAGTTGTAGCATCATGGAAAATGTGGTGTCCAGTGGTTTTGAACCTTGACCTATTCTAAAGGTTAATAGTCAGGATAACTCGGCCTATATGCTGCATCCATTTTGATCAATTTGATTTTAAATCTGTCGCTCAACTTTATGGAATACTAAATCTGAGTGTTTTTATAGGTACCATTTGCTCTGTTTCCCTGATGTGACCTTTTGCTGTTTACTGCCTCTATATATTATGAAGCTTTTGAAGGATTTTATAATACAAATGTGGTTCCCAACTGTTTTAGCTTCTGGCAGTTTAGAATGAAGCAATACCTTGTGAACTAATCACAGGTTATGGCTGTGATTGATTGATTGATGGTCTTTTCCTTCTAAAGAGTCAAGAGTAAATATCAACTATAAAGCTCAAAATCACAAATCAAGAGGTTGATCCAGTGTTTCACATGTAAAAAGCAAAATTTGAGAAAAGAAATAAACTATATATTTATGTGATCTTTTCCCTTCATTTGGTGACGGTTCAGATTTTTCTTGGGTGCCACTTCACTACAAGCAATTTAATAGAAGAACCAACCTACCCAAATCTTGATACGATGGCGCTTTATTGCCAGAGCCGCACCAGAGAGTCCCTGGTACAATGAAACCGCGTTTTACACGTTGAAGGGTCCTGCCCTCTGACCTGTCATCTTGACCTTGATAAGTCTGAGGCGGTGAGCCGGCCGCGGTGTGGCCATTAACACTCCTCACCGGCCTTTTCCCTGTGCGCTCCCCGCGCTCGCCGACCCCTGAAGAAGCCATGGAGACGCACAGATCCTCTGCCTCAAACATGGAGTCAACATCCAAATTTTCATCCGGATGATCGGAAAACTCGTGCGTGCGCTCCTGGCACAGAGAGAGATAGTTCTGGATCACTGCTGCGTCGTCGCTCCAAGCGCAGCTGAGCAGAGCGCGCTCCCCGGACCAGGAGCTGTGGTAGAGCCGCAGAGATGGAGAGGCCTGCCGGGGGTTGCTCCGGAGAAAACTGTAGTGCACTTCTTCGGTAGGCAAAACTTTCGTCCAGGTGCAGAGGATCGAGGCTTCTGCAGCCTTCCATATCATGAGTGATGATGATAAAACGACAGCAACAAGAGGAGCGATGTGCGTCATGGCGGCGCGTCGGGAACAGCGGCTGATTGAAAGAGGGGAAGAGGCAGTTTCAACTTAAATCTAAAACAAATTATTGCCTCACTGAGGACTTATGACAGATTGACAGACTTCAGGTCAGGTTCAAATGACAAGGGGAGGTGGGCGGGGGGGGGGGGGGGGGGGGGGGGGGGGGGGGGGGGGGGGGGGGGGGGGGGGGGGGGGGGGGGGGGGGGGGG
>JBBPCS010059145.1:0-17835 GCA_037974645.1 Hollardia meadi
CATGTCAATAGCACCTTTAGAAATATATTTACTGAGAAAAATGGTGACGTGTTCAATATTTATTTTACCCGCTGTATGTCTCAGATGCCATCTTAGACACGAGTCCATATTACTTTGTGGTGGCCCAACATCCGCCTTGATTATACACACTAAACTAAGTTAAAGTTGATTTTTTGATTATTTTTTTTGGCAGTCACATTAAGTGGCCTCCCTTGTATAACCTTTTCAACCTTGGAAAAATTCTTTGAAAATAATTGCCAGTCCTACACTCACTGAGCTTTTGTGATTCAATCTACCCGCATCCGTTCTCTCTGCCACTAGTCAGTATTGTTATGAGTTTCTTAAACAGAAGTAATATCAATGAATGTAGTTTGTTAACAATACATCTTTTTTTTTCTTTTTTGCTCCAGAAAGATTTAGAGATGAAATTCTGAAATTGCTCCTTACTTCTTTGATGCATTATTGAGTTGTACCTTCACCTTCTGCACCAATTTTCTCAGGCAATAAACCTCTGTGTCCTTCAGACCACAACCACATAAATAACAAAGGTTAAAAAAAATAAAAATCATCCACAGTTACATCCCTTTTTCCTTTAGTCAATTCCACAATATCTGCAGCTTTGCTTAGGACTATAATAGCAATTACACTTCACTGTCAGAGACGTCATCTGAACCACTGTTTTTTTGCACATTTGATTTTCTTAACAGTACTTTCTTTGGTTTAGCCTCTTTTGCCTTTTTGACAACTGTTTCACCAATTCTTTTCTCCCAACCACTTCATCAATTCTGTCGTTGCAAAATTGATATAGTCAAAACCCTCAGCTTTATAATCCATTACCACATTCAGTCATTGCTTCGTATTATGTACACTTCTTTCCTAAACAACACAACAAGCTTCAGTGT
The DNA here is from genome assembly GCA_037974645.1 of Hollardia meadi. Taxonomy (NCBI): domain Eukaryota; kingdom Metazoa; phylum Chordata; class Actinopteri; order Tetraodontiformes; family Triacanthodidae; genus Hollardia; species Hollardia meadi. The sequence goes on from JBBPCS010059145.1 coordinate 903, forward strand.
GTTTGATTTACAACTCAAAATCATTTTCATTGCTGACACAATCTGACCATGGCATGAGTCAGTCCAGTCCAGAATCAATACAACTGCACTGTTCATCCTAGATGCTGTCTTCAAACTGTCAAAACGCCGACCAGTACATTGATTGACTGTTACAACTGCTGACCATGACGCCCAACCAAGCTGTAGCTGCTGCCGCACAGAGCACCGATCAGCTGCCCTGTTAAACCTGACAGTGCTTAAGAAAACTTGCGTGAACAGTGAGAAGCTGAGAGTTACCAGTGAAAAATGCACAGAAAGTCAAACCTTTTGGGGCAGCGCGCATCTCAAGCTTTCCACACGCTCAGCAAGCAAAGTTCCACACAGAGGTGTAAAGAAGTAATAAGAATCATTTTAGCAATCACAGATCCAGACTCTACAGCTCCAGAGTCAGAAGTCAGTAACATGCATTGATAAGATAAGAGTGCATGCAAGATGGACAGGTAGCTGAGGAGAGATGAGTGCAGTGCATCATGGGAAATTGTGACTGGGAGATGAAACCATAGCAGAGGACCTTGATAACTTAAGGCTCTGGCTCCTTTTGGAGACTATAGGAACCACAAGTGGGAGCACAGTGACCTAGTGGGTAATAGGGAGCCAGTGACGAGAAGCTAATAAGGGAGAAATATGACCTCTTTTCCTCTTTTTGAGACAGGATGTCTGATCTGATCTTTTGCAATGTTATTTAGGTGAAAAAAGGTTTCATGTGGGAGATAAGGACATATCCTGTCAAAGATGAGTCAACTGTACCTTTAGATAAAGTGTTTCAGAGGTGTTTGGAGCCAAGCTCATACAATAACTTCAGCTCTGTCTGAGTTTAACAGCAGAAAATTGCAGGTCATCCAGGTTTTTATGTCCATGCTTCCAGGTTTAACTTGATCAATCTGTCTTGATTGAATTGGGGAAAGTGCGCGGATGATTAATGGTTAACGTGTACAAACCGAACAAACTGAGATTGTTCTGAAAAAATGGGACTTAAACCAGCGAAGGGTGGTTCTTTTAATTAAACCTTCTCGTCTCTGTAATTGGATGTGAAGGTCAGTGGTGTTAAATGCATTGCAAATCATCTTTTTATCTCGCACTGAGCCAATATAGTAAATCTCAAATATTAATTTAAAAATGTCTTTCTCTCGCCACCCACCTGCATTTCCACACCTGAACCTTGAATCCTGGCACTTGTGTCTGTGACTAGAAGAATAAGTGACTCATAATATAAATGTAACATGATCATAACTGCATGTTTAATTTAGTGATAAAATAAAATACAAAATAAAATGCATGTCGTTTCCATTCGAGCTCCAGCTTCAATGGACATGACATACTGCCCTGCTGCTAGAAAATTATTTCTCATGGTTATACCTTTTAATCTGAGTCACACAGTAAAACAGTTTTCTGTTTCACCACAAATTTGTCACCATCACACGCAGCTGGTGCCCTTTAATGGTTTTCAACTCCGATATTTCGACTTCGATAGCCTGAGCCCACCACTCGCACACAGACATGGGTTTTTTGTTGTTTTTTTTATCTTTCTTTTTCCTTCTTCTGTTTGTTTTTAGCTTGCACACTTCAGAGAAAAGCTACCTGGAGCTTGAGGACAGAAACTAAGACAGGAGCCTGTGTGGTCTTCAGTGAAGGACCATCCATCCTCTTGTTGTCCACTCTTGATTTGCACTTTTGTGTGATTGTGATTTATGTTTACTGGGGGACTGGGCTGTTCCCTCCTCAGCCCTGTAACATATCACTTTCTCCAATCATTCCCTGCCACATTGTCAATGTTGCTTTGCGCCCTTGTGCCCCCTGAACCTACAAACCTGAACCCTGAACACTGCAACCTGAATCCTGGAACCTGTCAGTGACCATCTGCCTACCAGCACACTTTCCCCTGCCTCCTTCCTGTTTTCCCCTGAACTCCTCAGTTCTCTTTCTCTTTTTTTACCCATGACAGTAAGCGTCTGTGCATTCATTTTATGAATTAATTCCTGAACTGTTTCTGTCTGCCCAATTGTCTGCATTTGGGTCTTATTTCTCACTACCTTGTACTTCCCTGCTTGACATCCTGACATCCAAATTATCCTTCCAGTAGGCACAATTAGAGCAGGGGGCATAGGGGTCAGTCATTTTCTGCAGTTTGACATACAGCATGGGCATAATTCTGGTCTGTGTCACCCAAAAATTTTAATGGACATAAATTGACATTAAAAGACTATATCCACAATGCAAATTAATTTAGAGAGCATAGATAATACAACCAGATGAAAGGAACGTTCCAAAGTGGCAATAGCTGTATTTTCAATCACAATGTATATGAAGCAGCATGAGTACAGATGAGACTGTGCTGCAATCACATAGCAGTGTCTGCTTCATAGCCAGAGAAAGCCAAGACTGAGCAGTGTTGGCTTTAGTGTCCTTGACAGACACATCATCACCACTTTCCGAAGTGCGCCTGTAACCACTTACACCATATCTAGAGACAGAGAAACCATCTATTACAAGTCACGTCTATCTAGCGAGCCAGAAAGCTAAAAAACAAAACACAGATGAGGACGAGGATGCCGTTGGATTTCTCAAAGTTGAGTTCTGGTCAAATGGATCAACCTGACTTTTGACAACTTGGGGACGCAAACTACGGAAAACACTGGTCCTCTTCTAATTGGTCACTGTCAACATAGTCATGCTCTCCTTGAACCTTAGCTGACAGCTTCTGTAAACACCTTACATCACGGAGAGTTAAGGCAGAGCAGCCAGAGGACATCAGATGGAAAAACAGAGAATATCTTCTCCATAAAACATGGCCCAGTTTCACCAAAATCACTGAATAGAGTTATAAAGTTGTGTTTTTGTGCAGTACTCAGTGAGGCCCACCCCTCAGAAACACTGAGTACCTACAGTAATTCTTCTCTCATTTGTGGTCATTTGTGGTTCATATACATCAGTACATCCCATTTCTAGGAAAGGGGACTGATGCTGTAATATGTTATTGATGCTTTAGACAGACTGAGCCATATTGTGTGTAATATGAAAAGATTTTGGCACAGAAATCTGAGCAAAAGATTACTTTGCACATCTATTTTATGAGACAGGATAGGGTTGTGTGACTTTTCATGCGATATTTGATGTAATTAGATGAAAATGGGACTCATAATAGAAATTTAGCTTGACTAAATATTAAAATAAATTAAAGATATATAAAATACAGATGTCAAAAATGTGATGGCTGGCTTCGTGTGCTGATAGTCCTGATGGTGGCGCTACAGCAATCGTTTAAAGTTTAAAACTTTGAAAATTCATAACAAATTAAATGTATGTGTTTGACACGGAACCTCCTACACAGCATCTTCAGACTGTCCTCCACAAACGATCCAGGCCAGATTTTTGAAAAATCAAAAATTGATCCACAGTGCATCAAAATATTTGACTGTAAACAGTACTGTAAACTGATGCTGCAAATTCTTGCAAAATCTCCAATCTTCATGAAAAATAATTGAAAAATTTTGCCACCATGGTAGATGAAATTCCAGAACTTTATGTCAAAAAATGAATTTTTGACAATATTTTAAATTCTACCCTCGTGTAAAAAATGTGTCAGTGGGAATTAGAGCATCTTTAAACATCAATTTCTCACGTATGGAGACATCTCTATGTTAGATGAAATACACAAATTCTCAGAATTTTTGTCTTGATAACTGAATTTTTTCCACTAGTTTAAAAATCTGTCTTTACATGCAGCCCTGCTGATTGTCTAAATCACAGTGAGAAGCCAGCAGGTTTCTCACTCTGCAGGTAGCTCAGTGAGATCAGGACTTGCCGTCGGTGTCTAAGAAAGAGTTTGAGCCCCTGGTGATGCAGTATGAACATCTTGTTCATTGTGCTGGAGACCCCCTCCCCTGCGTGTTTTAGATGTGTCCCCGCTCCAACACACCTGATTGAAATGATCATCATCAAGCCTGATAACGAGCCGTTCATTTGAATCAGGTGTGTTGGAGCAGAGAAACCTCTAAAACATGCAGCGCAGGGCGTCTCCAGGACTGAGAAACACTGGATTAGAGACACATGATTTCATAGAACTTTGTCATTTATTAAGTTTCAAATTATTATGGTCTGGGCTCTTGTGCTGACAGGCCATCATGTATTTGTCATGTGTGAAGCCACTTCATGATTCTCATAATCTGACGCATGGAGTTGTAAATATGGACTGCAAATGAATTGCCCTTGTTGGGATCAATAAAATTGTATAAAACTAATTCCTGTCAGCTCATAGCATCTCTCAACATGATCACGACATGCCCCTTGGTATCTAAGTTCGTGAGTTCGAGACCCAGGTGATGCAGAATGGAAATCAGGGGCTGTGCTGTGAGAATTAGAGACGTGACTTGAGGGTTTAATCCTTATTTTGGTCTGCTGTATTTCTCATTTGTCTTTTTCCTCTTCCTTTTATCATCTTCCTCCTCTACCTCCTCAAAATGCCTGGTCCCGTCTCACTGCTGCAGTGAAGGACCATCAATCTACTTTTTCTCCACTCTTATTGATTTTGCACTCTTTAAACTTAATCTAGCTCAGTCCACCAGACATGGTATGAGGAGAGCGGTGTGATTTGATGTTTGCCTGCAGGCTGTCACGGCTCGTTGAATATCTGATACACCTCAATCCCACAAGAATCTGCATGCATTTAGACACAACACAACAAACTTTGTATTTATTTGCTTCACCAATTCAGCCACTGGGGTAGTTTAGTCAGACAAACAAATGATTTTTCTGACTGGCAGAGGTAACCCAATTGTTGCAAACAAAACGGTGTGTGTTTGGTTGTTGTGAGACAGACTGATGTACTCCACACCCTGTCCTTCGTTTGCTCGTCTCTTTCATTGAGTCAGCCTATGAGCAGCCTATGAATTAATTCACCCTCAGGCAGTCATGAATTCCATCCAGTTTATGTAATACTGGGGGAATACATAGCCAATGCTGTATGTCATCTGTCGAGTAAAAATGGAAATGAACTCTTAATTTACTCTCAATGTGACACATGTTCACATCATCAGGGTTAAAGTGACTTCACACAGAAGCCACCTTAAGGCTCAAGGGTTTAATACATGTCCACTCAATAAATCTTCAAATCGCCACATATATCACAGGTTTTTTTGGGTTTCTTTCAACAAGTGGCCACACACTTTTCTGCATACAGAGTTACATTTTTAAAAAACAGTTCTCAAAGTTCAGCACGTGCACTAATGCAAGCAAAAATAGTTCATAAACACCTCAGGATCAACTCTTGTCTCCTAACAGTATCACACCAGCAACATGTCTCACCGTCGTCTTTTAAGTAGTTTTTATTTTATTTTATTTTTGCATAAACCAAAATTCAATGACAACGAAAAGACTGGCACCTCTTTACTGATTGTAGTACGTTATGGCATTTGTGACAGAACTTGATCAGAAATGTCCAAGCATCCAGCGTTTGTTTTGTCCAAGAGGGACATCTGATCATGTGGCTGCTGGTAATGAACTTTCCACCTCATGTGAATTCCTCTGAGGGGGTGACGACTTTCTACGTGGTCTCCCTGTGTCCATGTTTACTGAGAAAAACTCATTTGAATGATTTGCCCTTTTACAGTATGCATGGAATACATGCATAGTAACCACGTAAATACCGACATAATAGAGTGTCAATACACAGAGGTTTGGTCGCGCCTGAGTTTTTAAGTGAGACAAGATTTATGAAATTTGAAAGAAATGGCAATTGAATGCATTTTGTGCGAAAACAATGAAACGTGAGCCACGTTGACTTCTGTTGTGATGACTGTGTGAATGCTTTAAAAAAAAAAGAATTAGTATTGACAAATGTGTGTTATAACAATTGTAAATTACTGGAAAAATTTAATTGATGATTTTCACATGCACTGTTGGAACAGACTGCAACAATTGCTGCATGAATGGACGAATGGACGAAATTTAGATTAAATTTAAAATTTAAAGCAGCCAAACTAACCGTGGTTCTGCTCCTGCAGTACAAAATTCACTTTGGGGTGGCCATATCCTCCACATTGATCACTTTTTGTACTAAAGTAACATTGAAATGATTTTTGTTGTTGCTTGATTGAATTGTAACATTTGTCTATTGATAATCTGGTGTGTAGAAGGAAACTGTAATCAAAATTTCCTTCACATCTGGAACGTGCTGGAATAGTTGAAAAAAGGAAAACAATTTGAAAGAATTGTTCCAGGAGATTTCCTGATCTCCACTTTGTAGGTACAAATATCTTTTATTAGAAGATATGTATTGATGATCGCAGTCAAAAACTTGGTTGCAAGCTATTTAGTGCGGCAAATTATTACTTAAATTTCCTGTGCTGTAAAAAAAGAACATGACATGGATGATGAAATTTATTAGTACTTGGTGATATTAGGTGATGGATGCTGATCTGAGTCACAACTTTAAACCATGTCGCATGAACAATGTAATAATTTGTGTGGGAAAATTCATTAAAAAAAGAAATGAATATAACAGTGTGAGATTCATTCACACATGGAAAGTGTGAGGACATGGGGACCAGTTATTCACTGCTCAATAATTCAGTATTTTTTACATTTACCTACGTAATACCAAATCTATAGTCATTTATATGTATGTGTTGACCTTCAGCTTAACCGTATAGCATGTTGGCATTTACTGTATATTGATTGATTGATGATGTCCTCCACAAAGTTTGAAGAGAGTTCTGGAAATTGCAAGTCTGTCTATCATATACAATATTTCACGACTGATCGAACTTGATGTAACAAATGATTTATGAAATTTGAAGAGCCTGAGGATTGATATTAATAAGTTACTGATTATTATTAAGGCTCTTCGTGGCCTCACTCCTCGATGTATGTGTTATCTGTTTGTCCCAAAGATAAACTAACCTGCTGTGGGCTATAGCTTTCATATTTACTCCATGAGATACTGAATTATGCTTTTAAGTCCTCCAATTATTATTGTTGAGATTCATTTGTTTCCCTCGTGAAATGATTTTTTCTGCTTTATAAATAACATCCATCTATCTTGAATGTCAAATGTCCTCTTTCAGCATGGGGACTTTTGAGATATTTTTAATTCCTGATAAATTTTCATCATGATTAACAAATACTCTTCTTAAATACATTTTGAGTGCTTCATGTGTTTCATTTTCTCAATGATGTAGTTTTATAATACAGCTTTGTAATAAGGAGATGGGACAAGGACAGACTAATGCCCCAGAAATTCTTCAATCAACTGAGGGATGATGGCCCGACATCAGCTGTCTGTGAGTCTCTAAACGCCATGAGCACAATGTTTTACAATACATTAATGCTGGGTTTGAGCTCTGACCATCCTTCGAGTGGGGAAAAACAAGACACAAGCAGGGATCAGTAGGGTCATTACGGCTGTATTGTTACAGAGCTCCATAGATGCTGTATCAATTATGGTTTTACCAGTAGAGGCACAACCAGATTACTAAGCAGTACAGGCAACATCTCTGACTCACAACATTAATAATCAGACACATTGTGAGTACTTTATTACAATTCTCCTATCCAGTGGCATGAGTTGTGGCTCATACTGTGACTAATCTGTGATGTCTCTTCTGGCTAGAGATTAGAATTATCTAAATGTATTTCAGAAATTCAGGTTTTCATTCTATTCCCTGCAAGCTTTCAAAAAACCTTTTGTACAGTCTTCAAAAGCTGTCATTAGTTTCTGTCAGTGGGTGTTGCATGTTTCTGCTGTGCCACTGAATCTTATTAGGGTCAAGGATGTGCAGCAGCTGAAAAACGCCCACGCCCAGCACTCACAATCATACAAGACAAGCAGGGCATCTAAAATAAATGCTACAAGAAAGAAAGTAGATTTTTCAAAAGTTGATGCTTGGATGACTCGGCTATAGGCAGACAAAGATAGACTACTCACGCACTGCGTGAATGAATATTTGTCATACAATATGACATGCAATACATTAAAATGCTACAATGAACAAAGCAAACTTACTGAATTGTGGTTGTTCTCTTTATTTGGATATAATTTACTTGTATAATGTATAATTCACCAAATACTCAAAGAAAGACCCATTATTGACAAAACATACAAACATGGAAATCAATCACATCAGGGCTTTTATTATTTCATGTGTGCATATGTACTGAGATACAGTGGATGACACAGACACAGAGGTTATGAGGATGAAAACACCAATAATGCAATAGCATATTTAGTTGTTTGTTTTTTACATTAAAAGACAGCACAGTACTTCCATCCAACAGAGTACACTTGCTAATGTAGTCTAATTAGAGCCTGTTTCTGTTTTTCTGTTCCTGATGGACTTAATGTATTCTCTGTACAAATCCATTTAGGAATATGTTTAGTTGGGGAATGGAAAGTGGGTTTTTTTTTGTTTTTTTTGCTTCACAGCAATGCTGAGGTGTGTCTTATAGGCGGTCATAAAAGGCAAGTAAAGGGTAAAGGGAAGAAAGACATCACCAGACGCTTGTTAGGCTACAGCCAACCATATCTTTCCTTGAGATACGATTTTCTTCCAGGCATCATTTAGGATTCGTTTAATACAAGTAATGACCGGTAGATGGCAGAAACAGGCGGATTCAACATCTACCTGAAATTAAGCTGAAGAAGAAGAAGAAGAAGACCTGAGTAACAGGGAGCAGTGGCGCAGCTATGACAGCGGTGTCTTTTAACTAAAGCTAATTTTGGTGGAAAAACTACATTTCCCGTGTCTGTTATTTACTTCAGTACATGGTTTGTTGTGAACCCGCAAAACTGGAAGGTGAGAGTAAAACTGTGCTCATTCCCTTAAGTGGTTTAGCGTCAGTTAAGTCACTACAGTGAGTGAGCGAGAATTGTTGTTTTGACATAACTGTTGCTCAAAGGTGGGCTTCAACAGTTGCGTTTAATGTCAACGTAAATTTCAATTATGTAACGTCAATGTAAATAGATCGTAATAGACCGTTGGCTTCACCTGTATTGCGACGTTAGCTTCGGGCACAACAGCAACTAGCAATGTATGTTCAAAGGTAATAATGTTAATGTGCGGCTATATTAATTTAATGCAACGTTTAACTGAATCTTTGTTGTAACATCTATGTAACCTCAACCTGCTCGTCTCGCTTCAGGATGGCTACAGCGCTTTATGAGCAGCAGATGTCAGTTTATGAGAAAGACAGCTAGCTAGCTAAAACTAATGCTACACTACTTTACCAACTGCTCTACTACAACAACCCTACAGTCAAACTCACATTAAAGGTTATAACGTTTGGTTTCTGTTGAAACTCTTCCAGAGAGATGTTTATTGACCTTCATAGTCATTTTGGAGACTTTGTATACTGAGAGGTGTTTCTAATGTTTAACGTTACCTAGTAGACAAAGTATAAGAATAGGCATGTCATCTAGGTGCCAATACAAAATAGAAAATAAAATGTAAAAAGTAAATATATATATATATATAGGGCGGAAATCATTTGTTATTAATCTGCATTATTGTTATCACATATAATTATATATTCAATTGTTTGGTCTATAATATGTCAGAAACTGAAAATTCAAAGCACAATTTCTTTCTAAGGTCACCACTTGTTTATTTCAACCAACAACAGTCCCAAATGATTTATAGTGTATAATTAGTGTATAATTTCTTGTGTTAAAACAAAGAAAAGAGGGGGGGAAAAAACATCACATTTGAGAAGCTGTTAAAGAAGAATGCATGACATTTTGGCTTAAAAAAGAATTAAATGATGAGATCATCAAAGTAGTTCATCTATTTTCTGTTAATTAATTATTCCAGCTCTACAAAATTATAAGATAAAGAATCATACAAATGTGCTGGCAAAGCCAAGAAAGCTCATACTTTGATAATCTCGAGGAGTAGACTTCTCATTTGGAGCAAAATAAGTATAAGAACTTATCAACGCATTTTTTAAAAAGCACTGGAAGTTTGGAATTTGAATTCCAGATTGTAGGATTGTAGATAATAAGTCCTAAATTGGGCATTTGAAGTTCTTGAAGTAACAATGATAATAATATTATTGTATGTTGTTTTTGTTGTTTTTGTCGGACCTGTGTTAAATCCAAACAAAATGCTTGATTATGTTCTTGTATACTTTAAGTGTCAGGTGTATACTGCACCTGACACTCATGCCAAATCAGGTGTTGCATTCATTTGAGTGTGGGTAGTGCGTTGAGACTGCTGCAGGGATTGCTGGAAAAAAAACCTTTTTGCCCTGCGGCGAAAAGTTGGGGAAAAGTTGTAAAACACAACCCGACGTCGCACTTTGGTGGCCAATCAAATGAGCTGGTGATCAGACCGGCTGGTCAACAGCATTGTTGTTAAAGCCATTTACGCTGCTATTTTTTTGACCCACTTTATCTAGGTTGTGACAAAAAGTAAAGACAACAGGATCAACTTTATGATGACCTAGTTATGTCCTCCCACACCGCCATACAACCCTGTACTAATCGCAGCAATGCCTTGTTTGGTCTGAATGAGGCCTTTTAAAAGTCCTGGTCTATAATAACCTGCTGGATACCCCAAGTAAAAATGAGCTGCTGGCCACCTTGATTGATTACACATATGCATTTAAAAATGCAATATTAAACAACTAAACTGGAATAATGAAAGCTGTAAGACTAGATTTTAAAAAAGACCCTGGTGTGACCCTGTTCAGAGACGAGGTAACAACTGACAAATACATCCTGAGGCAGTTCAGCATTTCAGGGACAGTGTAAATATTTAAAATCCATTTGATGTGTACAAGACACTGATTATAAAATATTAATTAGGACATTAATTATCTATCGGGGGCCCGTGTCTCATTCAACCCAGGGGCTAGGTAAAAATAGTAAATGTTATGGCTATTCCTCTAAATTGTTCGGTTTTCAATGTTCTCCCATACCATCTCCTCCATAATCTGATTTTAATGTCTTCTCAGTTTGTTAGGTCAGTATATCTGTCTGATATCTCTGTGTATTTCTATGTATAGGATTCTTCTAGACACAAATAGCAAGTGATGGAGTTTCCTGAAGATTTCAATCAGCTTGAGCTTCTGAATACACATGGACATCTGATCCCCCGAGGGGCCAGCAGCCTGTGGACTGGAAGCAGGGATGAGGAGGAAGAGGTGGAGGAGGAGGAGCAGGTACACAGCGAGGAGTGGTATCTAGAAAAAGAAGAGATTCTTAAAGACAAACCAAAGGAGCTCATTCTGTGGGCAGCGGAAAACAATGGGGTAAGTGATGTTTTGTTCTGGCACCACCCTCAGAACGGAAACTTCACTTGTGTTGCTGCTTACGGACTAGTGGCAAGCAGGGGTTAAATTGGGCTTGAGGATCTTGAGGTGAAAGCGACAGGATCAACCCATGCAGCTCACTAGCTTTTATATAGTCCCAGTCTCCTTGTCCACATTGTCATTGTCTCTCCCACTCTGCCTGTCCAAAATCTGAAATATAAATAATAGAATATATGATAAATATAATATAAAATAAAATAAAAATAACAAGCCCAGTGTTGAAATTTACAAAAAGATTCAGCGCAGTATTTTCATGACCACCCAGAGGGAAGGTCAGCAGTCCATCTAGCAAGCAAAGACAGACAAGATGCTACCCAGAAGTCCTCCTACAGTCCTGTTTGGAATATTATGAACTGAAAGTGCTTCATCCTAAATAGCTAAAGGTGGGGAGACACACTACAACTGTTGAGCCAATTTATGAATATGATTTTGGCTGATTGGACCAAGTTGGACCTGAGGTCTCATTTATAAAACAGTAGACAGGATCCATACTAGTGTCTAGTGGGCACAAAAACCGAAAATGGCGTGAGCCAAAAAATAATAAAGAAAAACAAATGCGCTCCTGCAGGCAGTGTTCCCTTTGTAAATCACAGTCCACTTGGAAATGTGCGCACATGGATCCGCCTCGAATGCTGCCCTCTATATGCCCACATTAAACAGTAAATTGTCAATGCAAAGCAGCTCATGAATGTTGATGCATACATATGGGCTTGCTGATGGGTGGTTCTCTACGGTGAATCATGGCAACAAACAGAGAGGAAGACCAAAAGAGTAATTCGCTGACACAGGAGTCAAAGTGCTTGTGGGTGAGGTGGAGGTTAGAAAGCACGTATTGTTTATTCTTGCATTAACATAGTCCTCTAGCAGTGCAAGGACTGTGCAGGTCTGTGCATCCATCATGCAGCATTATGCATGATGGATGCATAAGTGTGTATTCATAAGCAATCAGACTGACACGTTACACATCTTACCAAAATAATGGCTTCTATCAGTGGTATCTACATCTGTGGGATATAATTTGAAAAGAGACAACAGTGAACACAGTTAATTTAAGTTTCATTATGAACTTGGTTTGCATTATAAGAAGGACTCATAATGAGAATATGGTTGTGTGAGAGCTGTCACTGGCAGGGATGCGCAGCAGCCCTCCTCCTCCTCCTCTTCCTCCTCCTCCTCAGTTAAAGATCGGTGCATTTGTTCATATGCATTCAAATGGAGTTTTTGATGGTACAGAGGATTGGGAGACGGTGGAGGCTGATGGTCCACCGGCCAAAGACCACATACATTACCTGTCCCTCAGCGAGACATGGGCCGCTGTTTTTATAGCAATGCGCCCTGGCTTTAAAGGGAATGTTGGATGACCCTTGACACTTGATTGGTTTAATTTACTGTATGTTATGCCCCAAACACACCTATGAATAATTAAGGGACTAAATGCAACCCTTTTGCATCTTGCGCCCTACTTTGTGCCCAGACTATGCACACGCCCTAAGTGCACTTAGGCTTTAGATTGTTTAAATAAGGCCCTGTTACCTCACAAAACACATTTTTGGCCATAACTCAAGAATTGATACGCTAATTATGACAAAATTTCATCCAAATGTCTAATAGGATAAAATTATGATGTAATGACATTTTATAAAAAGGTCAATGGTCAACTTCTCTATGACATCATAATGTTCATAAAAAACACTTTTTATTCAACACCATAACTCAGGAACAGAAGGGCAGATTGTGACCATAATTCATATTTGGTCAGATACTGAATTGGTGACACTAATCTTGGGTGCCCACCTTGAAACTGGGGTGATGGTATAGATCTTCTGTGCTGCCGGGGTGAAGATATGTGTGAAGCCTCCATGTTTTAGCCCTCCATGTTCCATCAGAATCGGCTTTATTGGCCAAGCATGTGAACACATCCAGGGAATTTGACTCTTTTTCTTTGTTTCTCTTGATTGACTTGCACACTAATAGATGTACAGCACTAGTCCACTACAGACTGGGTTTAGCTGATATTGATCTTCAAGTGATTGTTGTCTGTCAGTCCTTTGTACTTCTCTGTAAAAATAGTCTCTAAGTGAAGGAAATTGTTCACTGGAATCATACATGTCAATATGATGATAATTTCCATTTTACCAAGAACTACACTTACCTTTAATTAAATGTCTTCAAAGTCCTCACTGCATATGAGTCTAGACAGACATTAATGCAAATTGCAACTAGTAGTTTCACCAGTGTTTTCTGGTGTGTAATCAGCCTCGCTAGCAGGGCTGGAGACTTCAGGTTTTCTAGAAATAGATTGATAATGCTAAGGCAGTGCATCATTTGAAATGATTTGCTGCTTTTAAAGCAATACTTTAAAATACCATACTTTGAGAAATATGAAATTGTTTTTCAATCACACCCCTTTTTTCACTGAACAATAAAAGTCAAATCAATTTTATTTATATAGCCCAGAAGCAAAACTTCTCAAATGTTGTCTGAAGACAGGCATTTAATGAAATTAATTAGTCTAAAATAGATAAAATTCCGATTTAATTCAGGGACTGATCAAAGAATACGTAAACAAGATTTAGAATCGGTCCAGACATTTAATGCTGACTTTTGGTAGATGAAAGTTTTCAAACTTTTATCAAAGACATCCCAGGCATGTTTCCCAGAATCATCAGCACCTTTTAGTGGATCTGTCTCTTCTCCCTTCTCTACATTCTCCTTGTTCTCTGACAACTGTCAGTGACTGGGCATTTGTTAAAGTTGAATTTGTTCTTCCCATTACTGTGACAAATCTGATTATTTTAAAATGCAGTGGGCAGTTTTGAGCAATGGCTCACTGATTTGTCACTTCCCTCGGGGCCAGTTATTTAACATGCATTTCCTTTAGGACTGGAAGGAAAATAAACACAAGGGAAAACACAAAGAGGCTTCAGTCAGGTTTGATGCTGTATTAATTCAGGGCCTTCTGACAGTGCTTACCACTGAGCAGCAGTATCAGGGGGGGGAAAAAGCATAGAGCTACATTCACCAGTGAAGGAAGCTGATTTTAATTGAGAGAGAATCATTATTTGGGAGGTCATTTCAGGGGCATGCAATTAGAGATGAGTTAAGCAGATTAAATGGTTTCAGCTATTAGGCCGTCACCTTTTAGTGCCATGGGAGTTTTTTGTGAAAGAGCTAAGTGAAATCAACAAGTCACTGAGAAAATATTTCAGTTAATGTTTTACACATGCAGAAAAACATGTTAACCATGTGTAATTCACATTATTTACACTTTTTCATGCCACAAATACGAAGCAAAACTGAAGTGCTACGTTAAGAGCACTTGGTCTCTGGATACAACGTAAGATTGGACAACATGGATAAAATGATCTATTGTCTTTGGATTTAATAACTCTCGCACCAGAGCCCTCAGTCCTCCCTCACTCACCCTAACAAGCATTTTTCAAAACTGTTATGAGTGCTTACATTGCATGCAATTATTATTTAATACTGTCAGATGTTGATTGTGTGCCTTCTTTTTGATATAATCAGTTCATGAAATTTAATGAAGAACCGTTGGAGCCTAATAAACATCTCTGTGAGGGACTGGTTGCTATGAATGCTGATTAGAAATAAAGTGTTGCACCACCACCATGTGGGATTTACATTTTAATCTTATTTTTTCTCTGACCAGCAGTCCAAATCTCAAAGATACAATCATATAAAACGTGGAGAAAAGCAGCAAATCTTCACATTGGACAAGCTGGAAGCAGAGAATGTTAATCTAAATGAAATTGATTGCAGCAAACTCATATTTAGTCAGACATGAGGATGAAGAATGGAACAAACAAGGACACAACCTGTAATGCGCCCAGAAACCACTCATGTTACCCGGTGGATAATTAAACAATGCAATGGGGGCAGCTTAATTGAATCACAATTCATTATGTATGTAGTACCTAATTGTACAGGGATAAAATCTGAAAATATTATACAAAGTTATTTATCTCTTCAGCTCTTTTTTTCTATGACCTAATTGAATCACAATTCATTATGTACAGAATAACTGTTGCCATGTAACCGTTTCCCTCATAACACAAAACATGAATGGCACAGGGCTAAAATCTGAAATATATATTAATCCAAAGGTTGTTGTTTTTTTGCCACATTCTCTGTGACATATTTTTTCTGTGATTTGAGTACTTGAATCGTCTGTAAACAGCCAATGTTTAACTGCCCTCTGCAGTCAGCAGAAATCTGTATTTCATCCCACCCACACCCACTGCTTGCATATACAGGTACATCCTCGAGCATGTGCCTTATTTGGAAATGCTGCCATGCCGCTTGTTCTGTAGTGACAAGGTTTAGGAAACTCAATTAAATAGAGTGCAGGCATCATATGAGATGAAAGGTATGACACTTAGTCTCTATTAGCTGATAATCAAACCGTAGCAGGTGGCTGCAATGCTGTTGTAAACCTTTATTCAATCTTTTCACAGCTTTTTAATCGGCTCTCCACCGATCTTACACAAAAGATCAGTTCACTGGTCATGTTTAGTACCACTTTGTCAATTCTGAGAAAATCATTTCAGCTTGGACTTTGAGGCTACAAATTTATGACAGAAAATCTGCATTTCAAACTGGGGATTTCAAGTTTGAAGGTCGAATCAAAGAAAGAAGAAATTTAGGAAACAGTGTTTTTAGAGTTGGACCCATTCTAGAGACTGAAATTCAGCATACTGTATGTCAGGCTCTTGGTCATCAATTTTGATCATTATAAAAATCTGTCTCTTGCAAGTCAAACTTTATGGAAGTGCAATACTAAATTGCTACATTACTCTTTTAAGTGGTGGCTATATAGAGACCAACATAGAGTATAGAGTACCTTTTCCATTTGGATTCAGAAATAAGGAGACCTTGGTACATGTGGTACTTTCCTGATTTGCCAGTCAGAGCCATTGTTTCAAGTCGGCAATAGTGGCTGTTTTGTGTGCTGGATATAAACAGAGTGGCTGGTCAGGCAAAAGACACAAGCAATGCAGGGATGTACTCATCAAACAATTGCCTACATCACCACTAATGGCCAAAACTCCACAGGGTACACTTAAAGTTTCTGGATTTCATGAAAGAAACATTCCTACTAGGCCTGTCTGGAATACCACTTTTAGGCTTCAAAACACAAACAACTTAACTTTCTTTGTTCTTCTTTACATCCCAAAGGTCACACACACAGTTCATGTAGTGAAACTGTTTGGAGGAGACTTACACCGCCATTTTTCTGATATCTCCTAAGCTCCATCAGAGCTGTCTAAAAAATTATTTCAGAAGCTAAAAAAGTTAAAATCTGTTTTACTGTTTTTGTTTTGCTGCTTCAGTGTCCCACAATATTTGCTTCAGTGACATTACTGCATGCATGGAAACGTTAAAACATTGAAAGCTGCCTCTTTGGTCACGAAACTAAATAGTTAAAGAAAACAATCGCACATCAATGCAACAAAAAGAAAAGAAACAAGACTAGGTGAAACCTAGTATATGAATGGACCGCCATTATACTTAACAGTAATGTTGTCAGGACACCCAAATTTTGACTTTGATACCAATACCCAGTTTAGTA
>JBBPCS010059213.1:0-17828 GCA_037974645.1 Hollardia meadi
TGTGTGTGTGTGTGTGTGTGTGTGTGTGTGTGTGTGTGTGTGTGTGTGTGTGTGTGTGTGTGTGTGTGTGTGAAGAGCATAAAGCACTCACTTTATCTACATAGCTCATTTCTAAAGGCGGTGTTCATCATCTTTAACAAATTATATAATGCACTGTGTATTTACTGGTAGATAATAAATATATAGACGGCAGCCATGCACCATTTCCACATCTGAAAGAGCATATATTACAGATGAGAGTGAAAGTAGACACAGATTTTCCTATGACTCCTGGATGCACTTTTACTTTATTTAAAAAAATGTAAAACTGCATATAACCACGTGTGCATGAGCCGTATTTGTTTTTAATCAATCCTTATGTAACAGGGTGTTATCAGAACATATCTGAACCTGCTGTGTTAGTGTGGGCTTTGAGGTCTTGGCAGGAAACCACATTATATCCTGTCAGCGTCAGCAGTGGAAATGAACAAGGGCACCCTGATGAAGGAATCATTCTGTGAATGGATGGCGGAGAAGCCACCGATTTGGTTTTGGGAGCTCCAGCCTTCTCCGATTGGCCCGTGGAAGCTTCTCGAGTTCAAGACAGAACTCGACTCTGACAGTAAACGTAATTCCCAGAAAATTGACCACAACTACTTGATTGCAGATTATCAGTTATTGCTAGAAAAATCACAAGGTTTATGTCATCTGAGAAAAGGCCAATGCACTGTCAGTTAAAGGGGTGAATTTTTCACACAGATTTGGGGTCAAAGAAATATAAAAAAATTTTGGAGTAAACAAGAGAATCAAAAAGTATTTGACGGGTAAGAGTGAGAAAAAGAAAAATTCTTAAAGCTAACACATTTTGAGATGTGGCGTCCCTCAGTGGGAAGATCACTAGTGTTGAAACAATTAATGAAATTTTTTTTCCATTTCCTGCTTTTCTCAGTTCTCTATTGTCGTAAATTTAATATATTTGAAATTTGGATTGTTGGTTGGGCAGAAAAAAGCAATTTGAAGACTTGGGGTTCGGTTCTGGGAACCTGCGATGGGCATTTTTCACCATTTCCTGACTTTTTAGAGACTAGGTGATCCCCAAAAAAGAAATTAATCAGCAGATTAATCAGTAATGATAATTTAGTTAAAGCTTTAAACATTGCACAATGGTTCCCGTTGTCAGGGGGAGAGCCAGGAGCATGAGGGAGCAGGCTGGACCCAGGTGCAGACTCAACAAATGCAAAACACAAAGTCAAAACCACCAACAGGAAAACAGTACTATAAAACTGAAACCCTGACACCCGTCAATGACTGATGGACCCTTAACTTTACCTGCAGTCTTAACCAATTCCTTTGGACTGCATTAAACACCGCTGTCTACCTAACTCTGCTTCTTCTTCACTGGATTTAATAACTCGTTCTGTCATCCACCTCAATAAGCTTCCCGTCCCCACATGACTGTTATGGAGTTACATTTCCCTGCCTGATGCCAGTGAAATGATGTAACCTCAATATGTTCAAAACATGCGTGTGCTTCCTGTTGTTCGGAATACTGTAGGAGGGTGTGTAGCACTGACTGTGTGTGTGTGTGTGTGTTTGTGTCCAGAGAGCACCACGAGATCCATAACACAGAATTGATTGGATTATATTGGCTTCAGCGTGGGGGTAGGGCGCATGCTTTTACTCGGCTTGTGATGGGGCCGCGGCTCATACACATGTTGCTGCATGATGTCACAGTGGTTTAATGTGTAGATGTTATTCACAGACGATTGTATCTTATTACATTTTGAATTATTCCAACAATTGACTCAATTGATGTGTACAATTTCCAAATAGCTGCACACATTTAAAACAAATTGTAGCTATTTTTATAAAGAGATAGAAAATTATCTCTTACACGCAACATCGTGAGTATTTTATAGATTTAATAATAACATTTTGGTAATCTTTTCCATCTCATTTAAAAGGTATTTTATTGTTTAGGAACATTGCCCTGCTTTTAGGCGATTTGCTAGATTTGCCTGGCCTAGATATTTTGTGAACAGTACGTCACTGTTGCAGATCTTGGTAGAAGATTTGCTTGTATTAATCCCTCTGACTTCTTAAGCATTTTTTTGTTTGTTTGTTTTAAGCGTAAGATTGCAAAGTGGGATCTTTGATGCATTTCATTTTGCCAAGAGAAATCTGGCCATGTGGAGACAGCTGGGCGGTCTGGACTGACATTAACTCGTGGGTCTCTGTCTTGGACATGTGATGAATGCAAAAACAAAAAGGTTTTTGGTTTGACCTGTTGACGTTGTCTGTTAACAGCCCTGATATGTTTATTTGTTAACTTCAGTGAATTTTCAGTGAATGATTCCCACAAGTTAAGGAAAGCACAGCGGTGTTGTGTTGATATTGGGGAACACTAGGTGGTTTTAATAGTTATGGGGGGTAAGCAGAGGAGAGAAGTGAGTGATCACCTCTCCGACTGGTCTGTTTGTAGTGTGTTGTGGGGCCCAGGGTTGCCATGTCTGGTCACTGAGCGCGGCCTGTGGGACTTGGCTGACCTTTCTGACCAGACTGTGTGTGTAGCCTCCTGACCTAACACAGAGTCTGGTGTCTGTGTTATCACTCAAGTTGTCTTTACCCTTTTTCTTTTTGTGATATATATCTCTGGTATATCTTCAGGGTTTTTCCTGCATAGAGAAATTTTTGGCGCCCTCCGAAAAAGGTTATACCCACCTGCCAAAGAAACATTACCAGTGCCTACAAGACTAAAGATAGCAATCCTGCAGTTTATCAAATAACTGTTGAACAAGCAGAAAATTAAACTTTTTTTCGATGATAAATTTGTCACCTAGCCTATATCACCCAGTTCCAACTGTATGTGGACTGATCATGCCCATTCTGAGCCAGGAAAAACCCAGTATCTTCCCAGTTTTTACACAACCTTTGGTGCACAAAAATACTTTGCACTACAGTACAACTGCTGCTGAATGAAAGGTTACAGCTACATGTTGCTGCACCTGTGTAATTACCGGAGTCGTCACAGTGGTGTGTTGTTTTTAGATGGCATCACAGTGGATATTGAGTTTTCATGGTCAGTTGACGTCCTGGGGATCCCTGTGTTTGAAGAAAGATAAGAAAGGCTGGAGTGTAGAACTAAAGGGTTACTAAAAATGCATGTCTTAAACCCCGCCTCAGTCCACTTCTTGCCGCCTTGCTCCTAAGTGGTTGTGGCGTTTCTCATTTGAAGTGAGCTCAGAGCATCTCACTGACGATGCTGCCCTACGGCTAATGTCACAATCACAACCATCTGGATGTCATACAGCAACAAAGGGTGGAAGGAACATAAACAGTCCCAGACAACTATTCACTGGCATCTTCTAGTTTCCTAATGTTCTCTATGTGCCTTTCCAGCATATCAAAAGTTTTATTTCTTTTACACTGCATGGTGAGAGGAAGCTTTAACTTGATGTTGATTTACTTACTGTAAGGGAGCTGACTTGAGTCTCTGCTTCGCAGTGGTGGGGGCTGCGGCAATCCTCTTGCCTTTTGTCTGGGAGTCTTCCCCCTGCAAAGTAGGGTGAAGGGTGAATAAATAACTTAGACGGGATAGAGTCCCGCACTGCTGGTAAAGTGCAGAATCAGTCAGGTTTGGAGTTGGAGGCAGAGAGCTTGCACAATCCTCTCCTCTGCGGTTTTCACGGGATCACACAGGCAACTTAAAACCTCTTGAGGTGTAACAAGCCTCAGGTGCGTTTTCACTTTAGTCCTTTGCCTTTGCCTGGCTGAGTTAGAAGAGTTGGAGAGTAAAGAAGGGGAGAGAGCGTTCTTCACCGGCTTTATGTCCTGCATTGCGGCCTGATGCGTGATGATTTAGGGTGACGGTTTGCTGCTCTGACTCTCAGGCTGCCTCTGCCTAGTACCGCCGCAGAGACGAGCACAAGCAGACACAGCCAGCTGGGAAGAGACACCATCACAGGAAGAGACACGGAGAGACTCAAGAAAGAGGGTTACCAATATGCAAAGGCAGATGATAACTAAAAGTGGAGTCTGTTCCATCGTCTTTTAGTCTTCTCATCCACTGGTCAGTCTGCATTCTGCTGCGTAATCATGGTGATGCCTCTCCTGCATGCCGATAACCAGGTGGAGTTTTTTGCTCCCGGGCTGCTGATGACTCTTTTCTGCTGGATCCCTCTCTCAAGAAGAGCTACATCCAAGATAATCCTGTGAGTTTTTGCGCACAGCATAGCTCATTAACATATCGCTAATGAAGCGTGGCTGGGGCGATGGCCACAGCAGATAGGATGCCTGCTAGGCTTGCAGATGGGGACGGAGATGCACCCTTTTCCTTCTGCTGATGATTCCCTCTCGCCTCCTTGCACCCTCCTCTCCGTCCAGGAGGCATCGAGGAGCATCGCTGCCAGCCGGGTGCCGCCGGGAAAAGCCGGGTTTGATACACGTAGCTGATGGACAGGTGTCTTGGCGGCTTGGATCTCGTCAGTGCAGCGTGAAATGGCTCATCTTAAAGTTCTCGACTGTATGGTTAACAACAACTGGAGTCTGATCTGTGATCTGTACTGTGCCTGGAACAATCAGGTCAGTTTTCTCTTCATTTTTTAAGCATTAATTTCTTATCATATGGCTTCTCTTGGGGCATCATACTAATAAACTCCAGGCTGCAGGACAGCCTCCAAACATCAGACTACCCTTTACAGAGGTTGTCATCAAGTAATACATTTTGTAAGCATTCAGACAACAGTTATTGTTGTTGCAGCTGGATGTGCAGCAGGTTTTCCTACCTGTAGATTTTGGTGACCCTTTCTCAACCTTTTTATGAGCTTCCTCTCTGCCCCCTATTGCTCTCTGGAGTTTTCCAGGAAAGGCATCCCTGACATCTCGTGTATTAATAGCTTTCGTTCATTCAGTAGTGCAATGTGGAACTGGAGACTCTGGAGTGCAAGGCATGCTGACCTCTGAATGTCCCTGCTCTTGCAAACAGAGCGCCTCATGCAGCCTCAGGTGGCCTGAGACTGAAATTGATTTTAGAAAATCAGTCCTATCGTTATTATTTAACAAGTGATTCTTAGACTGAAATCTCTCCTTCTCTTGGCTCCAGTTCGAATCCACTTTCTTGAAGAATCTTTACTGTAGTTAATAGCTTTATTTAGACATTTAACACTTTTAAAATCAAACGTCTTGAAACAAGAATAGCTGCATCAAAAAAACTGGTTAAAGTATTCATCCCATTAGCATGTTCAAAGAAGCAGTGTTGTATCAAAGCCTGGGTGGTAAAACCCAGTGGAAGATGTTCATTTTTAACGGGGTGGGATGTTAAGTGCAACGGTGTAAAGGTCGAAGCCTTTCTATGTCCAGAAAATGACGTGTTTGCCTCTGAATCTGAGCATATGAATGTGGACGTTCTCTCTATCATACAGTGCTCTTTGTGGTGCTATCTCGCATGCATCCATCTGTTTCCATATGCACAGAAGTCAGCTTGGCACCCTTACTAACACTTTATATCTCGGTCATGCCTTTTTCGGCTTGTTCACTGGAAACTCGCACAGACAGCTCATTGTTTCATGCATTTTTTCCCCTCTCCCCTTTTTTTCATTTTGCAATGGAATGCCTGATGTGAGGAGTAAAGTAGTCTTGCCGTGTCGAGCATTGCGACAGAGCTGCTCTCTGGTATGCCCCTTCCCCTAATTTAATTTTAGCAGTGCTGAAAATTGTTTGCATCCCAAGCCGAACTGATAGGCCTCTGTTTCCAGAGAGCCTCTGCTGTCCGGGGCGCTGAAAACGGCCTTTGTGCGCCAGTAGCACAGCACAGAGGCCTCATGAAATATTTACAGGCCAACACCTGGTGTGAGACCAAGAGAGAGGAGCCAGGGAATCAACAACACTGCTACCAATAACAGCAAGGCCACAGCTCTATTAATGTGTTGGCCTGCTAAAAACATTTGGTTTATTAGACCTTTAGCACTCTTGTGATCAATACCATTCATTTCAACCTCAATGAAACAAAGAATAAAACTATTTTTTGACAAAATAATAATAGGCAGCTATTTTGGTGATAAATTCAATTTTCAAGCAAATTTTGTGGAAAAATGAGAAACATTCTCATTTTTCCACAAATTTTGACTCATTGTAAATTGAATATCAAACTGAAGCAGGGCTGACCCGAATGGTTCCAAGCTTCGACCCTGCCATCTACATCCAAATCAGTTTTTGAAGGATGGAGATGGAGAGAAAGAGGTAAAAGACTAATAAAGAATGAGAAATGGAGCTGATTTATAGCGTTTAAGTAGTCCCAAAACCTGAACACATAGAAATGGGTGAGGGGCATTTCTGCTTTTCGTACAAATGCTAGTGAGCACGGGGGTCCACGCTTTCAACTGCTCCACGCTCACTTGTCAATTTGGTTTTTCAGACTTTGAAGGTGGGGATAATGTAATAATTACAATAATGAAAAGTATTTAGGCAAATAATGGCTGCCAGTTTCAGTTTTAGTAGAAAATGTGACAGATATAAGGGTAGCATACTCAAGCTACATGTTTTCAACGTGCCCATTATGGTGGATGTTAAACAAAGATGGTATCAGTCCACCCCTGGTTGTTGTCTGCTGAGTAGTTTTAACATGGCACTGGGGGGGTTAAACAGGAGACTAGATGTGTCAGAGGGCGCACTGTCGTGACCTACTCCGTCAAAAAACCTCAAAGAGCCAGGATTAATAATTCATAGATGAAGAAACCAATTATACAGGGCTTTGCACGCATCTGGGTGGGGGGGACCCTCAGGACTCTAATTGGCCCACCTGCTCTCTGTCTCTAAAGGGTTGTCGGATTGAGGTGGGTGACTGGATGTCAGGGTGGTGTGGATGTCCTGTCTTTGTTTGGAGGTTTGTGGGGGGATGGCCTCCTCACTGGTGCATTGGTAGCCACTTCAACTGACATGTCTGTAGTGATGGACCACAACCAGCAGCAGGAAGAGCTTCACATGTGCCCTTCAGTGCTTTTTTGAACAAAGAGACAATTAACAAGGCGAGCAAGAAATAACAAAAATAAAGTTATATAATAGTAGGGCAATCTTATTTTTTATTATTATCTAATTTGTGAAATATTTCTCAGACTAATCTCTTACTTGTTTCCAAAGTTGTTTTGTTTGTTGATTTACAGAAAACTATTATTTATAATATTTATTATATATAGATAATCTTCACATGGCCTAATTTACCAGCAGATCTGTGCTTTGTGAACAAACCAATGAAGTGATATAGCCAAATAGAAGGCTATGCTGATTGGACAAATCACTTCTCGCGGCGACACATTGTAAACAATGCAGCGTCATATGGTGGATGGTGGATGGAGCTTGTGCAAAATAAATAGCTATTGTCTTTTAATGGTGCAAATGGAGAAATTCAGAGGATAATTCAAGTCTGTCTACAGGTCATTTCAAAACAAACAGAACACATCACAATTTAGCGTGTTGATCGTGATTGCGATTAAATAGATTTCGATTTTTTTTTTTTTTTTTTGCCAGATCGCACACCCCTAGTTTGGACTCCAGAAGTTTTGACGAACAATGTTTTACTATTTTCTGACAGTCTGTAGACTAAACAATAATTAGATAAATAAATATATTAATAATGAAAATAATCTTTAGGTGCAGCACTAATTATTTCATTGATAAAAATCCAGAAAATTGTCACCAGTGTTGCATGATTAAAAATCCTGAAAGTGGGTTAATTTTAACCAAAACTAGAGCTAAAACATTCGTGATCATTAATCAATAGACAGAAAACGACTCTAGCAATTTTGATCACACCCAGCTTCTCAAATTTGAATATTCACCTTCTATGGTAGTAAATGGAACATCTTTGGCTTTTTAGACTCAAAATTAATAATTATGCCCTTTTGGGCTTTTGAAAAGTCTGATAAGTTTTTTTCTGACATTGTATAGACTGAATATCTGTGGAATAGTAGAGAAAATAAGCTGCAAATGACTCAATAGCTAAAGTATTTGTTTGTTGCAACGCTAGGTTAAACTAAACTAGCATAGCACACCAACGCACACTGCAGTAGAGATCCACCCTCGGGCTCTTTGTACTCTTGTAGCGAACCTTTCTTTGGACGGTGTTTTGGGTCTCTGATGTGCATCAGCCCACTTTTGTCTGGTCTCTCTCTCTCTGTCCGTCTGTTTCTTTCTCTCCTCTCCTTCCATCTCCATCTCTCCTTTGTGGAGAGGAATTCCAGGCTGTTTGCCCACACAATTGCCCTCCCATTAGCATATGAAAGCAGCCGAGAAGCAGCGAGAGAAGCGGGAAAAAAGGAGGGGAAGGAGAGTCATAAAACTTTTATATCAGTCCCAAGCAGATATCCGAACTTTAATCAGCCTCATGCTCGCACTTGTGACTGTGTAGCACATATTTGCTTTAGGGAAGTCCTTTATACACTAATGCAGTGTTTCATCCCTTTGGTTTTATTCATAGACATTGTTGAACTGCATCACTTGACAGTTTCAACATGTCAATGATAACTGACAAGCTTATGTTTTCAGCCCCGTCCAGACCCTCAGTGTTTCCTCGCCCAATTTATGCCAAAGACTTTTATTTTGAAATTTGATTTAAAAGTTCCGGGTTTGTTTCTGCTTCCTTCTCTTCTGCTATGTCGTTTCTGCTGTTGTTCTTACCGGTGCAGAAGTCACTGGTGATGTAAATTCTAGTATTACAGCTATAAGGTTCTCTCAGCACAATAACTCAATTTTCTCTCTGTATTTCATGATGTTGCAAAGTCTAGTCCATGTTAAGTCAACCAAGGGGAAACACTGCTGCTCCTTGTGCACTTCTTTCACGCATAAAATCAATCAATCTAAAGGATTTGCTTCGCTCTCTTGAGATCTTTATGTGGTCCCCGATGAGGCCGTATCCACATGGCGTTGTGAGCAGGATGAAGCTGAAAGTGCAGCTCATATTTGAAAATTGTGTGTCCATAAAAGAAAGTGGCACTGGCGTGGCTATTCTGCTGACTCTCAGTAGTTTAAGCCTCTGCCGTGTCTCTGCATGAGCAGTGTTGTATTCCACTACAGCAGAGCACACATTTCAAGCATTGTTTTCAAGAATTTATCTGGATGGAAGGCCAAAAACAGAGGGGAAAAGATGCATTTTGAAATGGACGCAGCTTACTGGTGGACAGACCTTAAAGATGGTGTTGTGTCAGTGATTTAGGATGTACTGAGGCATTAAACTTATGGAGTAATACCTCCCACAGAGTCAGGTTAATGTTTACACTCAGAGGGCAGACTTACAGTTTCCCTACTGAACGTCTGACCTGCACCTCGAGGCATTTTGACAGGAGCAATGTTACAAGCAGCAATCAGTTTGTTCAAATCAAAGTTTTGATTTAGTTCATTTGTACTTGTACAATGTTTTCAAGCAGATGATCCAGAAGAAAAATAAATTAATTTTAAATAAATGCTTTAGAAATAAATATATAAAAATTGCGGGAATACCAAATATTTTGCTGAACACTTTTGATGAATCAGCTTGTCGTTTTTACTCGACGTTAAAAATAGATCACGTTTGATCCCCCCCAAGCACCAAGATATGTAAGATAATCCCTCCTGTGGCTACTATTGCTGTGTCACTCCATACAGCTGCAGACTGCGGGGGTTTTTGTCACCGCAGACTCACGGCTCGTCTGCCTGTTGTTGTAAATTTGAGCCGAACTGTAGTCCTCAGCAGTTTGGCTGAGTTCGTAGTGAAAAGCGACGTGAACAGAATGCTGATTCACCTCATGCTGCCACAGTAACCCCCCTCTTCCCCTCCCCACGCGTGAACATAATCCCCGAGACATATGTGCACAAGCTGCAGTAAACATACAGTGCTGTACGTGAAGGTTCTTCTGTATATGGTAGAATTACAAATAAAATGCTGACGAGAAAGTCTCCAGAGGCTTGGCTCAGCAACACCAAGAAACACTTTGTCCTTGGAGCTCAACCTTGATAACGCAGATACGGATGGCACATCCTTTCTGCTATAATATTTCAAGTAGGCTATTCCTTTAAAGCCGGAGAAAAGAAAAGGAGAGAGTGAGAGAGAAGGCAGCGGAGGATGTGAATAAGAAGTGCTGAGTCTCCTTGGCCCCCTCGATGATGAAAAACTGGCTTGGAAAAAGATGGAGCTCCTCTCTTTGGTGCAATGCAGACAGGGCTGGGAGGAGCCTGTATGTGCATGCATGTGTGTAAGAGAGTGTGTCAGTGTGTTTGTCAGAAGGTGGTGTTTTGTTTTCATCTATGAGTGTTTACACATTGGCTCTTCTGTCCAACCCCCCCCAGGGCTGTCCTGTCTCTCGCGGTGAGGTTGTAAATATCACCGGCACGCTGGAAGAGAGGTGAACTTGCTCTGGTGACTCTTTTTTTGTGTTTGTTTCCTCATCGTTTGAATGCCTGAACCGTCGCCGTGGTGCATCCAAACTCGATCAACCTACTAGGAGCAGTTATGTCATGCAAGACAGTCGGAGGGCGGAGCAGCTGGGAATGAATAATCCCTCTGCAGAGCCCTGACAGAGAATCTATAGATCACTGGTGTGTGTCGGTCACCCTCTCTAGACTTTAACCCTCTCTACTACTGCAATCACAGCTTGTCTCCACAATCTCATTCAGCTCAGATGAATAGATCAATAGCTTTAGGAAAATAGTTCGCTTGGAGTTTTAATGTGCTAATGTCCTTCTCCTGTGCTTCCAGCTCCTCCATAAAACGGTGAGCCCGGCATATTTCCCTGTTTTCCTCACACAGCCCGAGGCACCGCAGTAAAAGTGCTGTTAATTGGCTGCCCGCTCAGTGCCAGCACACGCGATTGGCTGGCAGCAGATAATGATGCCCTCTGTGCTGCTGCCACACGCCGCTTTGTTCTCATGCTGACGAGACGACACCACATTAGCATTCAGAGCACCTCCAACACCTGTGGTCCTCTGACAGAGACGGACCGAGCCCTCATTTACTAATCAACAGTGATGGATTGCAATCCAAACCAGTCTGACAGCGTCATGGGAGAGGTCACCAGAGGAAGATGGTGCCAAATTTTTTTTTTGCAAAACTGTATAGCTCGCTGCCCGCCATAGGAATTCTACTCATTCGCCATTGTCTGTCTTTATAACACAAATGACATCCATCTGTTTCTCCCTCACTGTTTTCCTTTTATTTATTTATTTTAAAAAGGGGGCCTGTGCGTGCATGCCAGAGAGAATGGCTCACTAGTTGACTGTTTACTGTGGTGATGGAGAATGTAGTGGACACTCCCTCTCTGTCGGTGGGGCGTGGGGATGATTAGAGTGCAGTCTGATAAAGGCAGACAAAAAGAAAGAGGGGTGCCGAGGGAAAGAAAAGAGGTGAAAGAGACACGAGACTAGAGATTGAGATCCTGAAGTCGAGGCTTTAAAGTGCTCTGAGGTGCAGTGAGAAGGGGCAACAATAAAGGACAGGAGATGGAGGGAAAGAAGAAGAGATGGGGAGTATGAGGTTTTTATTGTTTCCAGCTGGGCTTGGGTGTGGTCATCATGGCCTGGAGACCTGCTGTGCTCAGTTCTGCTCCGAGTCCTCCTTCACAGTCTCCGACCCATCTGCCAAATGGCTTCTCTGTGTGTTGTTTTTGTGTCTGCATATGGTCCGACACGTGTTCGACTTAATGGTGATTTAATTGTACTGTTGTGTGATATTATTATTATTTCACGTTGAAATATTTACATTTTGGGGGCAGTGCGAGGCTGCAGGATACACATCAGCTGCTGCGGGAATCAAGCTGGTGCCATTACAGCATGATCTGTTAGATAGTAGAAACCATGCAAGTGGAATATGTGTCTTCAGGCTCTAAATTGAATTGGATGCTGCTAGTTTTTTTGTATTATTTGCTGTGACTACTCAGTTGACATGTTCTTTTCTCTGAGGGTCAGCTAAGGTAGTGATGGGCATGCAACTTTGTCAGCACTGCCTGTCTAGCCTGGCATATATCCACGTTTGTCATCAGTGTCTTCTCTTTCTGCGACTGGGAGACAAATTGTTAATGAATTTTAGAGGAAAGAATGCCCCATTTCATTTTCCCGAAAAGCAACAAGCACCTGCAAATAAATCAATCCTCTAATTTGTATGGAGACATTCCCTATTATTGTGTTGCGCCACATTTTGAATGTAATTCAACACGGTGTACAAATGATGTTGATGGATGGAGAAAAAAAAGCATCAAAGACGTCCACAACAGCCAAACATCCGAACAGTTACGGGAAGAAAGCAGGCAGCCAGATGGACAGTGAAAAATCTGCACTGGTGAAAATGCCAGCTTGAATGGGCTTTTCTTAGCCAAACTAAATTATAAAGCATGGATGTTATTACATAACATGATGCTACACTTAAAGCAGTTTCTTTTGTAAGAACATTGATGGATGGGGTTTGACAAAACGGTCAGTTTTTTGCTCCTTGCAGGATTTACTTTTGGCATGTATGAAAGATAATGCAAGTGTCTCTGACAGACATGTAGCTACAGCGCTTAGAAAAAAGACCGCTTCAAAGCCAGAGTACTCAGCCTTCACCGCACAAGCCTCCTCTGGCAGCCTTTTTGGTGCAGTGCTCGGCCGTGTGGATTTTCCTCCTCTCTCATCGCTTCATTATTCAATTAAGCAGTAAAACACATGTTAAGCTCAGCATTAACCGCACGGAGGATCCCCTGTTGGGACGAGAGCAGTAAAGATCAACCGTGGGCTCTTGTATCATGCTCCATCAGCAGAGATGAGACTCTCAGCCTGGTTTCCATTTGGACCTCCGGTGGACAAGGTTGATGCCGCACGACGGGTGCACCTAGTTAAATACCTTCTGTTTTGGAGGGTGAGACTGCAAAGAGAAAGGTTGCCAGGTCTCGGGTGGATGAAGTGCAGATGGATGCCAGGAAGAGACATTTTAGCCTAAGTGGAGGAGACATTTGGTTTCTACTAGTGGTGGTTATGGTCGAGGTTTATGGCTACAGTCCCAAGCACTCTATCTGCTGTTGTGTGTGTTTGCGTTGAGGCTAATGGGGGTCAAGAAACAGTAGGGTATAGAGCTGTGATTCAGGTGCAGAGATGCTCCCATCCAGCCCATCCCAGCAGTCCCAGTGGGGGCATCCATCAACCAGCCTCCAGGGCTCTTTCCTGTCAGATTTGATTGATTGCTCTAATGGACATGTGGCTTCATGCACGCATGTGATACAAGACCCACAAATGGATGTGGATGCATCCATTTGTGGGTCACATCAGCATGGATCACATACACATTGTAGAAATTCACACACCTCTCAGACACACTTATTCTGGGCCTTTCCACAGTCTCAACATTCCTCTGGCCGTATCTCACCGACAGCCCCAACTGCTTTTAATCAGCTGGGTCACGAGGCACTCCAGATGGGCCTCAGCGTTGGGTGGGACTGCCGCGGACGTGTTGGAGAAGGAGGGGGGATTGATCTCGTAATAGTCAACATATTTTGTGCCCCCTCTCCTCCATCCTCAACATCCCCTCCCGTCCTGTATTGCGTCACCCTCCTCAGAGACTCAGGCTGGACAGCTTGAGCTACTCTGGCCCTGCCATACTCGGCGCATGCATTTCTAAGGCTCTCACTTTTCCAGAGTTTTACGAGCTAACATTTTCCATCGTCAGACTGCACGCTCTAAGTGTTTTGAAAAGAGCACTGTGTGCTTTTGGAGAGCATCACCGCAGGATGTGCTTTTACAGTCTGAGGAAAGATGTAGGTGTACATTGCAATTTAGTATTTCTTTTCCTTGGATGCCTGTAATTGAGTTCACCAAGTACAGAATGTCTTGATCTCGCACATGTGAGCCACAAGACAAAATATGTGCAGAATGTGCATGCAATCTCTTCACCCAATATGTGTCAGCTTAATCAGAGCAGGAATAAGACCTCACGGATGTACCAGTGTCATTTTTGGTGAGCATCCCACACGTCCTATCTCGTTAAGATTGGGAAAGAGGAGGAAGTCAGGGAAGAAGAAGGAGATATTTTAAAGTATCGAGTCCAAAAGCTAAACAATGATGGCAGGAATTCTGTTGGCAGGTGTAATATTCAGTTTCTTTTTTGCATAGCAGCCAGCATGCTCATAAAAACGCAGAGTAATTCCATCTCTTCAGTTGTTTAACTACCACAATTTAGCTGGTCTTTGTCAGCTTGTCATTAAACAGTGTCTTGCCTTAATTTGCTCCATGTTCTGTCTTGCTTTAGCAGTGTTTACAACCGTTACCTGGATACTGTACTACTATTCTCCCCTTTCCTCTCCCCCCTCGTCACCTCTCCCACGGACTGCTCACGTTACAGGGACTAACGTCGCCTCATTCTCCACGCAGGCCTGTTGGGTTAATACTCACAGAGCGCTCACCCTGGGTCAAGGTCACAGCACATCCGCACTACAGGAAACGTCTGGGATAGTCTCACATATTTTGAATGGAAAGGGATCTAACATAGTGAGCGGTTCCTGTCACCATACTGAGAATGTGGTTTAGTGCCAAAGTGTGGCACGACCGGCCACCCCATGATGCTTGATTTGCAGGCAGAGCAAGACGAGAGAAGTGGATACAAGAACAAGGGAGGGACTTACAAGTTCTATAGCAATACATAGCAAGATTCAGTCAAATATTAAGTCCTCATGAGTACCCTTTCTGGGGATCGTCCTCCCAAGAGAAATGACAGAATTGTTTCAGGGAGTGCCCAAAAAAAACGACATATGGTTATATTTAAGTAACAAGCTTCTCAAGCAGATTAATTGATTTTGAAGGAAGCAAAGTAAGAAATCTAGTGATGTTGTTACAGAGCGACAAAGTCTGTGTATTGAAGAGGTCTGGGTGGATGGATGGGCCAACAAAATATCTGACTTCATCACCACAGGAGACAGCTGTTTGTGTCTTGTTTCTTTGTTCTTGTTTTTAAACCATGAGCATAATTGTTCCCTAACTTTCCCATAACACATGGTTATCATTGTTGTCATGATGGCAATGGTTCCTTAATGTTGATGAAGTCATTTTAACCCAAAGCATTATCTTTCCCCAAATACATTTTTGTACCCAAAACTGAACCAACCTTAACCACAGCATTTTCTCCTCATACATTTTCACCGATTTTGGAAGGCACAGACAAATGATGTCCTGTTGATGGGCGTGTGAGCTCAGTCAACGTTTCAATCTGTTGTTTTAAAGATCATGGACAAACATATTTTGTTCTTTAATTTGCCTTTTGGTTGCAAACGCATCACTGACATTAGTTCTTGCAGCCAGTTTCACTGCAGCGAACGCCTCATGCAGCAGAGCAAGGATATAGAGTGACTTCTGCCACTATTCCTGCCACGATGGTGGAACATTCCTGTCAATGGGATTGACTGAGTGAGGTTTGCTCAGTTTAGCAGCTGATCTCAACTCTCCTAAAAGGATTAGAGCGGTTGCGCCTGGAAGGTAGACGTTGGGCATCCATTGATGGTTGCTGCTGTAGCCTGCCAAGCTGTCCTGCACCTGATGTGCGAATTTAGACTGGCAAAGTGCAAAACTTAATGAGCTCTGGATTTAGCTAACCCCCTGCCACTCTCTCTCTTTGACTCCTTATACTTTCTCCTTGCTAGCTGTTTAGTAATGACCTGTTACCCGGCCCTCTTACTGGTTCCACTTGGCAGCTTGATGGCCACTTCAAAGATGATCCATGTACCTTTGATAGGATATGAACAACTTCTTTGATTGCTCCAATTTCTTTTCATCTCTGTTATCTTGCCTTCTCCTCAGCTGGGGAGTCAAACAGGTTAAGGGCAGGAAGCTCTTTGCTGTGATGTAATGGTACTTTTTATAGGAGGATACATTTATAGCGAGAAAGGGAAAAAAAAGTCCTGATTTTTTGATGTCCAGGATAGACCTGATGAGTCTTCAAAGTCATTAAAAAGCACGCTTGCTGTTTGAGTCTGTTACAGATTTATGACCTGCTCTATTTCTTTTGTTGCCAGGTTGCCCAAGTCGTAGAGCTGCCACGATTAGTTGATAAATCGATTAGCTGACCCAAAGAAAATTAGTTGCTAACTTTTTTGTTAATTGATTAATCATTTCAGTCATTTTTCAAAGCAAAAATCTGCAGTTTCCAGCTTCTTAAATATTAAGATTTGCTGCTTTTTTTGT
Source organism: Hollardia meadi (assembly GCA_037974645.1). Classification (NCBI taxonomy): domain Eukaryota; kingdom Metazoa; phylum Chordata; class Actinopteri; order Tetraodontiformes; family Triacanthodidae; genus Hollardia; species Hollardia meadi. Next base: position 16,141 of record JBBPCS010059213.1, read on the forward strand.
CTTTTGACTGTTGGTTGGACAAAAGAAGCAACTTAAAGATGTCACTTTATAGACCAAACAATTAATTGTGAAAATAATCGGCAGAATAATCAATGATAAAAATAATTGTTAGTGGCAGCCCTACCAAGTAGGAGCAGGAATGCTGCAGGTTTCTGAAATAAAAGGTGTTTGCTGAGTCTGCACACTCACCCACCCGCCTGGTCTGAGTCAGCACAATATTACATAAAGAGACAGTCACTTCTGTTAAAGTCTCCATGAAGGCAAAGGGTCTGTTGTTACTCACACATAACCCTTCACCTTCAGCCCTAACCTTAAAATCTAGGCTAATTCTATTTTACTTGCCAGTGAAAGCTCAGTGTGTGTGTGTGTGTGTGTGTGTGTGTGTGTGTTTTCTGGTTAATATCCGTGGGTGCCATGTCCTCTCCGTCCTCAAATCATCCACTCTTCCGCCAAACAGATTTTACTTTACTTTTTTTAAGAAAAAGATTTAATGCTTAATCAGTTGCTCTAGCTCAGCCCCACCACCATCACGGACTTCTTCTCCGACACGACATACACAAATACACTGACACACACACACACACACACACACTCCTGCCCCTCCTTCCACACACATGAGCAAGTGGCAGTCAGTCGAGTTTGCTGGTGAAGCCATCTGGCCCTCAATGTGGGCCTGCAGTACCGCGAGCAGCCCTTTCTCTTCCCCTCTTACAGGAACACTTAAGCTCACACATGTGCCACATCCCAGCGCAGTCACTGCTGAGTCACAGATTTGGATTTGTTTTGTTCAACTTCTGCTTGTGATCATCCTTTATTGGTGGAGTCATTTCATATTCTCATTAAGGGTAATTGAAAGTTTTGTCCCCCTGCCTCTAGGTCTTCAGTTTGTTTGTGTTTGATCGCAGCTGTTTCTTTAGGACACAGATTATGTTTATTTGTATTTATTATAAATTCCCTTCATGTACTGCATTTGGTTTGATTTTTAATGAGTGCCGCAGGGTGATTTTTTCCCCTTCAAGGGACAAGAAAGTAAAGACGATTTAAATGTTTCACTTTGGTGCCTGCAGTGGTTCAAAAATATTTAGTTTGTTGATTTAAGAAATCTTCTTTCCAGTTCCTGCTGAGGTAGTAATTCTTATAATAAAATGTCTGTATTTGGATACAGTTCTCGAGCACAGCATGTAATGGGCTTTTGTTAGTGGTCTTGAAGATGTGCCAGTCATGTCCATGTTTACTGCCCTCCAACTTATTCTCTGATTGTGCATTAAAAGCAACATTTGGAGTTCCAAATCATGTGCTAGCTAATGTAGTTTCGACTTGGTGAAAACAAAATTAAGAGTGAGTGGACATTGATTTCCTGCTATGGCTTTTCTGTCTCCTTGAAATTGATTTATGGTGTTTCTAAAGCTTCTCGGTTTGTGTCTCATGTCAGCAGGAAATGTTTATCTTGTCCTCAAGTCTCCTTTAAAGCAAGTATTTTCGCCCCTGAGCACCCCCTACAGTTGCAGGGTGTAATTACACTGTCGTAAAGACAAATTGCACTTAGAGCTCCCCTCATAGACAGCGCTACATGTGCATTTGTTGACAAGCTGAAGCCTACGTAACCGGCAAAGAAGAGAAAGAACCACGTCGACTGACGAGGTAGAATATTACTGGATTTTACACAAATATGACTGCATATTTTTATT
>JBBPCS010059252.1:0-17827 GCA_037974645.1 Hollardia meadi
CATCAAAAGGCTGCTGCTACGCACACACCACACACCAACTGCTCCGTTATCATCCGCATTGACGACTAAATCGAAATTCCTCCATACCGTCGACTTTCCTGCATGGTTTTCGGCAGTTTTAAACTTTCCTAATGACAACTTTTGTTTGACGTTCTCCATTCTCCCTAGTTGAGGCTGAATATTTACCACAGTCTGCCTGAATGTAACAAATAGCCTGTGTTGCATGCATGCGTTGTCACGTAAATAACAGACTCCAGCACTGAATAAGCCATAGCACAACACAACAGCATGTCAGGTAGCCCGAACCCCAACATGACGTCTAAATTCTTATCCGAACCCGGCCCGACAGGTCCCGTCGGGTATCCACACTCTAATACACAGTATGTGCAATGTTCAATGTACTGCAATCATTACCATAAAAACTTAAATGTCCAGTCGTCTTTTTTCTCGACATCGTCAGCATCTGATGTAGAGGAGGCTGGGTTTGGACGGGCAGGGCGTGAGAAAAAGTCTGATATTTTTCTTTTGCGCATTTGGTTTTCTTGCTAGTTGACTAACATTAGCTAATTAGTCTCCGCAGTTACGCAGCAGCCATCTAACTTCTAAATTCAAACTCCATTGAACTAAATTAAACACCGTTGATTCACACTTCACATTTTCAACCCGATAAACGCTGACTGATCTTCAACCACTGTTTCTGTTCATCTGTACAGCCGACACTTCAACCACTGCAGGACAGAAGAGCAGAGAAGTTTATGCATTGGAAACCGTACATGAGTTAACGCGATAGGGCAGGTAAACGCAGGTGCAAGAGAAGATGGCTCAGTACACAAACAAGACGTATGGCTATTTCTATTATTGTTTTTTTTTTGTTTTTTTGCTTGTGGGTAACGATGGTCAATGGCGACTGGCAGAAAAAGTGAGGTCGAAAATTAAAAAGTTAGTCACATTGGCGACCATTTTAGTTGCATCTGGAGCCCTGGTATGACTTGAAAATCAAGGTACATGTGGTACAAAAATATTGTGGAGTTTTCTAATAAAAATATAATTTTAAATTTATAGAAGTTTTTTTTTTTTAAATCTACCTGTGAAGCAATGAATGGGATATTGCTATGATTTTAACATCAAATTCTTAAAAATGCTGTAGTGAAAGAACAAGAAAATAATGACAGATGTGCCTTGTGTATTTTAGTTAAGGACAATAAGAAAAAAACTTTTTTTTTCCCCATTTTAAACAAACCTCATGGCCATTTGTGTGTTGATTTCTGGGTTTACGAGGTGCATATGAATGCACCCCGACTTCCCTGTTGGCACCCACATGCTTTGCAATACAAAGTGATGTAACTTTCAGAGTTTACCAGGCGCATCTGAACGTTGCTGAATGGTTCCAGCACTTGCAACAGTCCCTGGTTCGATTCTAGCCGAGGGTCTGTCATACTCCTGTCAATACGCTTGGTTCCTGTCTGCCTCTTCAATGTTGACTGCTTAAAGGCAGAAACGCCAAAAATGACCCATGGCACAGAATGATAAGCTGTAGCAGGCTTCAGATACCTAGACAATGGTGATAGTAGGGTTCTTGGGCTGGTTGCATTCCAGCAGACGCTGTGACATGTCATAGCAGGAAACTCACAGGTGTATTAATGAGGTCACTTTCATTTTTCTAGTCTAAATGTCTGCTATGCAACCAGTCCATTCAAGATTTTGCTCTTTTCATTGGATTCATTCATAGGATTGACTGATAATAACAATATTTAACAACAATTTTATTTATAACAATTAAAGCAATTGAACATCATCATCATAAAATAAGAACACGCAAATATAGCTTAAAAACATAATGAAAGCTACTTATTAAATATGTCAAATGCACTGTGCCACACAAACAAAACAATGTATTAAACCTGTGTTGACATCATTAAACATCTTGAGACAGCATAGTTAATAATGTCCACAGAGCTTTTTTCCTATGATAAACCTGTGTTGTTAAAATGTCACCATGGGGCCTCTGCTGTAGTAATTAAGGATGACTACATCACTAATGGACTTGCCTCATGTCTCAGAGGGACACTATCTGGACTGGCGAAGTAATACGGCCTTCCTAATGTTTGGAAAGCCCACATATATTGTGCACCAACAGCAGAGGTGAAAAGCTGCCAGAATCATGTGAAAACGTTGAATCCTCCAGGGACACACTTGGCCAAAAATTTTGTTTTGTGTCTCTCCTTGGTCACCGCCCCTCCCTTCAATATGTTTTCTGACATGCTGAGTGGCTGAAATCAGGGATTGCATCATTCACTGGAGCTGATTTGAGTCGTGTTCTTAAGGGAAGCGACAGCAAGAGCTTTTTCTCTGGCTCAGAAAGAGGCTTAGGTGATGCATCGGGGCTGAGAGTGTGGATTTGTCATCCCAGAAAAAGTCAAACCTAAACCCTTTCTAAGTTGGTTAGATCTAGTTTTTTAGGTCAGCATGGGGGAGAGTGTTTGTCTTTCATCTCTTAATTTGTTTCCAAAAGGGAAGTTAATAATCTTTTTAAGTCATCAGAGATGGCTGCAGTTCTAATCTTCCACTGGACAGAATTAACACAAATTGTTTTTGGTAATACACTGTTGGACTGAATGAAAAGCAATTATAAATTATAGACCGGATCACAGCTTTTGAATAAATGTTTGATTAAAAAATCTTGAACAGTATCAGGTGACTTTCTTCATCATCCTGTTAGATATTTAAAGGAACAATGCAGTGATTTATTATTGAATTTAAAGCTGAACCAGTTGGTAAATTATTTGATTGACAACAATGTTGATGGCTCATTTATGCAATTTTAAGTTGGAATACGAAAAATCTGTCATTCCAGCATCTCAAATGTGAATATTTGTTGGTTTCCTTAGTCTTCTGTGATAAGAACTGAATATCTTTGGGTGCTGAATTGTTGGTTAGATGAAACAAGGAGTTTTAATATGCTGCTTGACTAGTTTTAACACTTATTATGCTTTAGTGACGGAGATGAGAAAGAAATCAAAGCAAAGAATCTTCCTGTAAAAGTGAAGCATCAAAAACGCTTCTCAGAATGCAACTTTATGGCTTCTTTTCATTAGACCCTGCCTACTTGGTAAACTTCCACATCTTTCAACCTCCATGTCCCTGGTTTTCTCTCACAGGCTTTCTCTATACTAAATTCTTAGTTCTCCAGCCCAAGCTGACATAACCCCCATGATTAGAAGTGATGGTAAAAGAAGGTAGATATTTATTAATACAGATGGTGTGTCTTCAAAGTTTGAAATGTTTGTTTCCAGACTCTTTGACAGCCAAAGCAACAGGTTGCCTCCTTCCTTTTTCCTCAGTTTTGAACTTGGATACAAAGATACACCCACGTGTTGACTGTTATCACAGTATGTGATGTTGCCATGACAGTGTTAACACGGAGCTCTCGTTCTTCATTAAAACTAACACCAGAACTTTCCTCTGACCTGGGCAATGCTCCCTCCATTTCTCCTATTGTCAAATTTGTTATGTTTTATATCCTCCTTATTTTAAGGTGGATAACTGGAAAAGTGGTCCTTTTATAATGAATTCTTCTATGAATTATCGAGTCAACAATTATGACAATTGAGAGAGGAGGTGGAAGAAAATGGAACAGGATGACAGCAAGGTTGATGAATGATGAACACTTAAGATAAACAAAAGAAAATGAAAGCCTGACATAGAAAAGGAAATCCAGGTGGATGGAATGTCCTGTATAAAATCTGTTCTCCAACAAGAGAGGGGTGAAAATCTGTCTTTATTGGCTTTCTGTGGAAAAAAGACTCAGCACTCGGGTGTTCCACTTTGTCTGAAACAATTTCTTTTTTTTGAAATAAGTGAATTTAAAGTGAAGATGAAGACAATGAAGGTGGTGGGGAAAGATGAATTAAGAAGTCAAAAGAACTGAAATAGACACAGCTTAATGATGTTTTTTATGTGCAAGGTTTCTTGAGAGCAATATACCGATGGGCTGACTGGTTAAAGGACACAAAAGGGTGCTGAATGATGTCAGCCAAGAAAAATGATCAATGTGTGGGCAATAGTTGATGGAAGTAAAGTTCTACTGTGCTGTACAGGAGACAATCTATCAGGTGATGTATGTCTGGTCCAGTAAAGTCCTTATGAAAGCCTGACATAGTAGCCTTTAAAGTTTAGTTTTTTATAACCATATCTCAACCGTTTTTAACCACTGTCTAGAGATGGCAACATCACCACTCTTGCCATTTTTCTACAGACATTCATGGTGAGAATGTAGAATAAAGGCTGTGAGATCTGAGTGATGACTACAGACAGAGAGAGGATTCTGCATCAGAGCCATTTTTAAATAAATTTATATTATCAGCAATTGGACCCAAAAAAAAAAAAAAAAATCCGATAATTGGAAAAATGCTGAATATTGGATCCAATAATTGGTCTGTCCCTACCTTTAATCCCATCAAATAATTGTCTTTAAAATGGATGAATGAAGAATTACAGCACAAGATGGATTTGGTTTTGAGGTAAACATCATGCTGCTGTGGGAACAGAAACACTCTCAAAGGTATTGGTATTGGCCTGTTTAAACCTCATGTTAGCTTCATTTGTTGTGAATTCCAACTCATTCACACATCATTCACAAACTCATTACATTTCCCTTCCTTTCCTGTCATATTGAATGTGGCATGGTTTAAAGCAACCTAATCCTTCTTTCATCCCACCTTATTTTGCTCTCTCTCTTCTCTTTTGACTGAACCGCTGATGTTTGCTTCCATTTTTTAAAAAAGCGTTGGTTCCAGAACATTCTTGGCTTTCTTTTTGATTTCAGTCATAAATATTGTGGTTGTACTATGCTTGGAGACCAGGGGAAAACTCCCCAAACTGATGGCCACTTTGCTCGGTGGTGCTGAACCAGGCACAGAAGCAGCAGGTTTATGTTGTGGTTCCACTGAAATTCAGGGATTCCACTGACACTTCAACTGTGGTTGAACATGACAACACAATGCAAAGTGGAACATGGGAGAAACTCTGATATGCTTAAATTTTTTTTCTGGTTCCATTGACTGTATATAAAGATGGACGACATGAGAGCTCCCCAGAAGTGAAGCCAAAACATCTTGATCGCCCCCTGGTGGCTGGCTGCAGTATAGGTTATAAACCCCTCCCCCTCCATGTTAGCAGATAGCACATGGGCCAAACTAAAAACTGATGGTACATGGAAAATATGCAGCAGGTTTCCGACCACTGATGATGATGATGATGATGATGACCTTTTCTGCCACCTTGAGAATCATTCGTCCACACTTCCTGTGTTGCTTGCCACCTACTTTACTTCATCCATGAAAAATAGTGCCTGAAAAAGTGGGAGTGAGACTGATGCAGCTGTGTTGTTCTAAGTTGTCTTCCTATAGTGTTTAGTTGAAAGGGTTTTTTTGTACCTGGATGGTGTGCATGTGAGGGTGATGGGTGAATTATTGATATTTAAAAATGTATCTGCCATCAACATCAATAGGAAATACATTGCAAATCTTTATAAATCTAACTTAATCTTGAAGAATTTAATTTACATAAATTGCAGTATTTACATATTTTTTGTATTTAAAAACTGTGTGTCTGGCGACATTTTGAGTGCTCCACCAAATTCTGTGACCTATCAGATAATGTGACCCAAGTGGGAACTTAAGCTATGTTGCCACTACAGGTGTTTTGAACAGTACTTTATCATACCCTTTTTTTTTTAAGATACAGAGGAGGTAACACATAGTTGATAGTTGTGATAGCAGAAACTTTCGCGTATGTCTGTGTATAAAGCACCAACGCTTCACCTATGAATATCTGATCATCCATTTTGTCTTTTTCATGTGGTTAATCCTGCAGCATGACATAATCTGACAGACTCATCAAAATTTATAACTTTCAAGATACAGTTTTATGTTTGTGATAAAGACAGAATTTTACTACTGCAAACTCAACATTTCCTACTGCTGAAGCTTCACATTAAAAGCATTTTACTGGCAAAATGCCAGTTGACTTTTATTATGAAGTAGTCACAGGAAATGCGATGTTTGTCAGCGAGCTTAGCGTTTACTGCTATCGTTAATCAAAAATGCTTCAACAAAATAAGACGGCAGTTAAGTTTGAAAGATTAAAGGGAGGAACAGAACGAGGAGCAGCCTTGGTGAAATGTTAGATGTAGGGCTGCAGGCGACAACTTCAATGTTAGCTTGTTAAATCTACTGTTTTCCTTGTTTGTTTTTGCATTGTTCTTTCAGCTGTCCTCTTGCTTTGACCCTGTGTGTTGTGACTGCATATACAGGTCAGTGCTGTCTCCATATCCCAATTGGTCAGTGGCTTTCTTTAGATGGGAAATAATTGACCAAACCTTTGCTTTTGTGTTTTGGTGCTAAAGAGAGGGAAAGAAATATACCTTCTGATTGCATCCCACCTTTCAATGAGGGGGCATACGCAAGAACATTGAACACAGCTGTGAAATAACATCTTTGCAATGCAGACAGTGTCAATGCTTTTTCTGCATTGTCTTAACAAGAGTGATGGTGTGATGCTTGGTCTCGATACGCAGCTGTTGCTTTTCAAATGGGATTTTTAGGATCACCTTAAACGGTGCTGGATTATCCTTTAATTAATGTAAATGTTATACCAGTAACAGTGCTGTGTGATCATTCTCAAGCTTATCATTCAGAAATATGTCAGAGGACGTGTTCTCATATGAAACCCAGCAAGTTCTCTTACTGCAGCTCCAGTAAGAGATAATTGAGGTTGTGTCACACCGCTGTCGAGATTGAACGCCTCCACTTGAAGGTGACTCAGTTCTATAAATTGACTCAATGAGCTACAGGAGAGGAAAAAAATGCACGTGTCCATGTTCTCATGTGTGTCATGCATGTCATTTTTTTCTAAGTTTGAGTCTAAAGTTGCTTAAAATGTAAATTGGTGCTGCAGGCGACACCCTGTTAAACAAATGAGACAAAGGGGACCTAATATAGAGGAAGTAGCAGGCAGTAGTGAATTGAACAAGGCCATTAAAACATACTTGTCACTGACAGTACACAGGTATGAAGAGTTTTGTTCTGAAATAAAACTTCCACCATTTGAAAATCTGCTTTCAAATAATTAAGAATATAGAATAAGAAAAAGCTTAATTTACTAAATATACATGCCTACTAGTCAAAAACATCTCCTGCCAAAAATACGTGATGCACATTATTTGATGTTGCCAAAGATGCTGGCTTGCTTCACCGTTAGCTAATGATAGTGATAGTCTAGATTCCTCCCACACTAGACCAAAACACAGTGTGGTATCACACTTGTCCCTTCTATTTTACGTGTTTGTGTGTGGGTGGAGGCCTCTCATTATTGCTGCTTGATTCTGCAGTTCAAATATGGAGACCATCCTTCCTAGTTTTAAGAATATTGTAATCACTGATGTAATTGCTGAGATCTTGAAATGGCATCACTAAAAACAAATCAAACGGGTCAAGACACAATCAAAAGTAAAAAGAAACAGTGATGATACTCTGATGGTAAGAACAAAAATCCTTCATTGAAATGTGGGTAGATCAACAGGTTTCGACTCAGAAGAGTCTTCATGAGAGCATAAAAGCAATGAAGACCGTTGCTCAATATAAAACTCATCAAGTTGTCATGTGACTGAAGTCATATGAAACGCAAGCTGTCAGACAATCAGGTTTTAAACACCAAACCTCCAGGTTAACTAAAGTTCTAAGAAAATAAAGATGAAAGACCCATTAAAACTAGGGATCCAACTGCCAATTACTTTCATTAATTTCATTAATCTGCTGATTATATTCACGGTTAATTGTTTAATCTATAAAATCAAACAGTTTTCCGTGGTCGGCCGGTGATTTAAACATTTCTTGCTGACTAACTTTAACTGTTTACAATCACGTCAGCTTCACTTTTTAGATCTTGGTGATTTTAACGCTTTATCTTTTAACCAGATGAAAGATTTTGCTTATCGGACATCTGGATCTTAAGTTATCAGAAAAACAAGCTTAGCTAATGTTAGCTGCAGCTCGGCTTGCAGCCCCCTTGGACGTCCTGTGTCCACTGAATAGCATTGAAGAAACACGTGAAACTGCTTTATTCAGTGTGTTTAATGATTTTAATTACAGGGCATTTAATTACCATTTATTTGGAGAGGAGGGGGCTGCAGTGCGATGGTATCCCTTTCAGAAGCGTTGTAATCCAGCCTTGAACTGCGAAACTGTGTCTTATTGGAGACTTTGTAAAGATAAATCCATAATAATGAATCTGACACTGAATGTCTTCTGTTATCATTTATAAATTTTTTCCTTGTTGAAAACAATTATTGTTGTTAGCCGTCGACTGGTAATCCCATGATGCCTTGGTTGAGTCTGACCAATCAGAGGCTGTGTTCTTCAATGCTTGCATCACCCAACCATTTGTTGTGTTTGTCTAGTGTGGAGTTTGCCCAATGTAATTGTGCTACAGTCCATCACTCATCAGGTTCTAAACATTTGATGATGTTTCTAAAGGGGAAATGTATTGATTTTCCACATCACTGTGTGTTTACAGGCGTTAGGGAGTACCACTGTATATGTTTTTTTTTTAAAAAGATGGATAAAGCCTTTAGTGTCTCCAGAGGGAGCTGTGTGGAGTCTGATAAATGCCCTCAAGTGATGTCATTTGAGTCAGCGTCAGTTGGGGCTGAAGACTCTAAGTTTGAAAATGGGGAAAAAAACCTGGGGGTGAAAAGAGAGGTAGAAAGAAGTGAATCTACCAGAGCTCAGTATCCCTCATCTCTGTTTGAGGCTCCAGGCTACATTAGCCACTACTAGCGTAACACATCCCAATCTCCATCTGATCCCCTGGCCACTGAGTTGCACTGTGGGTAACGTAGATGCCAGGTTTTGACAAGGAAGAACAATGTGTGGAATAGAAAAGAGGAGGTTCTGCTGCATCAATTTGTTTTGTTTCTTGCTATTTTAATCCTTTATTTTTAACTCTGTACATAGTAAGTCAATGCAATACTCTTAAGTGCAAGTGCAGGTCAGAAATATTAAAGAGGTTTATTTTAATGATTTTAACTTTTAAAAAAAGTCTCCACTGGCCATAGATTTATCGGATAGCTGTAGCCCTAGCTGTCATCATGACAGCGATATGAAACGATAAGTGGAGCCTCTGCACACAGGATGTTTCCGGACCAGTTGCGTGAAAGCAGGACCTGGGCAAAATCCAAGGGTGGATTTATGTTTTTGTCTGCTTGCATGTGTAATCCAGGGTTTATAATCCCAGTCTCGTGCTGCTGTCACTGCATCAGAGCCAGAGACTCGCGCACCTCCTCCACACTCTCCACCACTCAGGATTATGTCTTCTTCTTTTGTATTTTCTCAGTCATACATCTGTCAAAAAGCCCTCCAGGGCAGGAATACTTTTGGACAAATGACAGCCGGGTGTTGGGAGGAAGAAGCGGTCGTCCCTCAGTGAGCGTTTAGATCACATTTCAAACTCTGTACCGTCACTGAAGGTCCTCTACAGGGCTTCAGTTTTTTCCATTCATTTATAGAGGACAGGATGGATGGATGGATGATGGGCATCATCACTCCTTTGGCCACGTTACAGGTATATTTTCCACATGGAGGTTAGAATTTCAGGTGAATATTAATGCAAGAATAAATCAAAATGTTAAGCATCTTGTGAGTCTGCTGAGCCCAGAGTAAACATAACGGCATGGTCCCAGTTCAGCTAGCATGACCTCTCTGCACATATGTTCCTGCCTGATCATTTATTCATGCCCAGAATTACAGAAAATAAAAGAAATTTCTAGGATTTTTCCTGACACACGGCTGTGACACACATACACACTTTCCCTCAGGCTGATGGTGTGATCACTTTCCCCTTTAATCCCATAGACTCAATCAGATTAGAGTGCTGCTCTAATGTAAGTTTGGCATCAGACCACGTTTCCTGCTGTGGGAGCTTTGCAGCCTGCGCAAACATGAACACACACTTGGTAGACAATGTCATAAGTTGATCTTTTGACTCTTTATGCATCTCGTAAAGCCTAATTTTAACCTGTTGTTGAGAAGAAGTGCAGATTTCACATGGCTTCATTTTAAAAGTCAACAAATCCCTACAAGGGAATTCTTTGCACCATATAAGAAAATTGTATAATACACACTGCTTGTGTCTTTAAATGGTCAGTAATGACTTGTTAGCCTGGGACAATTACAGGAATTACATGGAAGTCTAAAACAGAGTCTCCATTCTGTACAGCAGAGTGCAAGCCAACGAGTTGACTCAGTAAACAAACAGTTTTTCCAGCCGTCAGTGACTCACACCTGAAGCACAACCTTCGGAGCTGATGAGAGAACTGACCCTCTGAACCTGCTGTGGGAAGCCTCATTTCTCAAAGTCTGTTTACTACATCTGCATGTGTAACGGTCAGCTCATGCATTAACAGGCTCATTTACATGAAGAAAGAGTTTAGGATTATATGTTGTGAGAAAAAGGAACAAAGAAAAAACCTCATGGACAGTAAGGCTGAGGTTCTGCTAAACCAGTTTACTTTGGCAATTTAACAAGAGGCTTGTCCAAGAAGGAGAATAAAGATAAAGTATGGAGCAGGTGAGAAATGCTGTGGTGGAGATGAAGACAAAGTGGTTTGATCTGGGGGAAAAGGAGAGTGCTCACAAAAGAGAAATCTGGACCCGAGAAAGGGGGCAGACTATGACTTCAGTGTCATCCAGACAGAATGGCTGCAATTAGTAGTAGATCTTTAAAAGACGTCAACATTTATGCTGACTAAGAGGCACCAACCTCAGAGGAAGCTGTGAGCTGTTTGCTTTTAATTGCAGCATTGTGTTATTTTAGCATTTGCAGTGTTGGAAGATTTTTCCAGAGATGGTCAGTTCATTAGCAGTCAAGGTATCATAAAACAGAACAGTTCATTTTGAATGCAGAGTGATTGGGATTGAATGTCAAATGCCAGGCTGTGGTGTAGGACTGATGATACTGTGCTACAGCTATTTATCCATCTAGATTGTTTGGGTGTGAGTTGCAGCAATGTCTCTCCCCAGAAATCATGACCTGGTTACTCAGGATAATCTGCAAAACATCTTTATGTTCTACACAGTCCTCAGTTGCCAACTCTAGCTGCTGTATGTCTACAGGGAGAAGGTTTGAATATTTTTCCAGTTTGTGGTAAATGTTGTATTGCGTAGACACTGCAGCACAAAAAATGAATTGTCTTTTTCTTTCCGGTGTTGAATCCATAAAAAGTGGTCTTTGAAATATTCTGTGCAGTGTTGAAAAGACACTGGAACATTGAAAACCAGAATCACCAGGGTTTAGAGATATTTTGCTGGAATACATGTGATGCACCTTTGACCTCGCAGGCGTGGGAGGATTTCAAATGAGGGGCTTTTTGCCACAGTCGGGCACAGCAGCTGTACAGATTAGCATATCTACAACTTGATTGCACATGGAGACCCTTGCGGCATGTCCTCCCACATTTCCTGTCTGTATTCATGTTGTCCGCTATCAAAATAAAGGCATATACATGGTTTAACAAGCTCTTGTCATGGGTTTGCTTCCAACATTTTTTGTGAATTAAACGTACACTAATCAATATTTGATCAATGGCTCAAATGACTGTGTGTTAATATGGAAGTTGTTGTTTGTAGTAGTATCCAGCGTTTTTGAAGGGCTTATAGTCAGGAGACTTTGGCCTCTGTTGCTTTGAATTCTACTTTTTTTCTTTTGTGACTTCCTGCAACATCAAGAAGTGCAGTAGTTGCAGTAATGGAACACTTTTTCAAATGGAAACTTTAACAGAACATACTGACGTGCAAAAATCAAATCAAAAAAGCACACCAAAGCTCCTGGGGCTTGAACCTGTGGACGAACGACTTGTCTTTAATGATAAAGTTAATGTGGAATATTTTCGTGATATCTGTTAAAGAACTGATGAGACACCAAAGGTTCATTCCGGATAGACTGATTAATTGGAAAAAAGTGCAGCTGATACATTTGACATTGCAAACCTGCCAGAATCTAAAGGAGATCTCATTTTGCCAGTGCTCGCTCTGACTGAGCCTGGAGGACATGAAATGGTGCATGTAATTCCCACCTCGTACTACTTCCTTTATGTATTGCTGGATCCTAAGGTGTCCTGTGTCTTCATCTCTATATTGGTTCCAAGCTTATGTACATGGTCTGATGTGGTTCTGTAGCACGTTTTCATAAGGAGTTTAGCTTAAAATAACCCAAAGCATTCTGTTAAGAAGTCAGGATTGATGAATGATGATACATTCACAGGGAACTTAAAAGATGCTCCCATAATAAATTGCATTGTTGTTATGAATATGTATTTTAAGGGAAGATTATGTTGTATTTAATAACATAGAGAAGGAGATAAAGATGGAAAAGGTGATCAAAGCTTGAAATGATGAAAGCATAAAAAGGAAAGGTGTGGGTGGTGGTAAATAAAGGTTGCCGGCGGGGGATGTTCTTGGAGCCATATGTGCCTGGGGTTTGACAGACAGGTCATGTGCTGCCAGCCATAGCCAGTATACTACTATACACTGAGATCAGACAAGATTTGTGCAAACCTTCAGAGACAACATAGGCAGTATCTACCACCATAAGGTTGAATAATATGCATGTATCATACATGCACATTTGAAAAGCTTGTAGAGCTCTATTAGAGGGCCAACTCTTCTTTGTAAGTGTTTAGTGGTAACCTTAATCTCTTAAACCCTGGATGATTGTAGTACTGTTTTCCTGCAAGGCTTATTCCCCTGTATGTTTGTGTACACATATGCATACATGTGTTTTTCTGTTCTCCAAGAAGAAAACCATTAGAATGTAGTGTCACACCCAGTTGTTGTCAGTTCTCCGACTGTGGTTAAAGCAGGTAAAGACTTGTCGAGACCCAAACACAGTTCAGGAATGTGTGTCATGCTTTGATGTGTTGACAGAGTTCAGTACATATTTTGGTATAGATTGCTGCCAAAGACTAAAACCATTTTCCAGTTACTGTACTGCAGTGGCAACAAATAAATCAGGGCTTATTGTGTTTCCATGGTGAAAGTGAATAATATTTCAAGTTTAGTGCTAATTTAGAATTGATTACCACTTTGTTTTGTTAGACCTCCATTGATGGTGTGTCCTTGCTGTTGCCATTGCTTGACTTCTATTGCAAGTCTTCTTTCTACACTTCAGTGTCGGAAGAGAGAGCTTTTGAATCCCCCTCTTATCCGTTTCATCACAGAGCCATGGCTCTTGCTCTTTTCCACTGGCAGTTCAGAGAAAGGAGAGGGGATTTCGGGGTTGGCCCTTTCCACTGGGGACGCTGCCTGAGGGGAAGAAGAGGGGGATTTTCTGAGCTCCCTCCATATTTATGCTCCGCCATCATCACCAGAGAACTTCAGACAGGCTGCCAGTAAATTCACTTCCTAGTGAAGATGTCATGTTCACAGCAAAGGTTTTAGTTGCTACAAGAGATGCAGATGTAATGTGATTGAGTGATGGTTAAGATTGGCAGAATGATGATTATGACTAAAAATAACTAATAATAATGACCAATACTATATATATTTGCCAATATATATCGACAAATCTACCATTTTATCACATCAGGACTAATCATACTCCCTACTTCTCATGTCTATAGTTCTCCTCCATACTATTCTCTTAGTGTTTGTTTCATGTTTTACTGTCCATGCTGTATTACTGTATGCAGGGACTGATGTGCCTTACTTACACACTTGTTGCATCCAGTGTTTTCTGACCCCTGCAGATTGCCTGATTGAGCCCCAAGCTCAATTCTTGCTTACTTCCAACTATTCCAACTTAATGGTAAATGTGAGCTATTCACTGCAAGACTGAACTGTTAAACATGTGTCTGAACGCTGGCACCTATTAGAATGAATCTGGCATTATCTAGACTCATTTGCATGAGCAGAGGGAGGGAGCCAGCCAAAAATAGATGTTAATATAAACCAAAGCTTTGTGGTCTTTGACATATCTGCCAGATGCATCAAGAAGAAGCCAAGTACAGAAATGCAAAATTAATACAATATGTTTTATTCACAGTAAAGTTGTATAGCTGTTAATATTGACTAGAATTATTTAAACTAGTGAGGGAGTTTATGTCTATGAAGCACCCTTCATTTCAGCTTGTATTAGGGTTAATATTTCCATATTGATCAATATAAATATTTATCACAACATACACAACAGCTGCCAATTGAAGAAGAATTGAGGCCAGTTGAAGCCTTGAGAAACCAGAGTTTATTAGTTAAACTTTGAATTAGGGCTGCAGCTATCAATTATTTTAGTAATCGAGTATTCTACCGATTATTCTGACCATTAATCATGTCATCAGATAAGAAATACTTTTGCATTATTAAAAATCAATGGTAAATATACAAAAGAGAAAATACCGTAAGAGGTCTCTTAACTCTTAACTGGACAGCAGGTGTAGAGCAACCCTTCAATATAGTAAATAAATCTACATTAGCCAGTAATAAACTAACAGAAAGTTCAGAATATCAGAGCCAACGTCGTCAGGACATATTTAGTTGTTGATACATGATAGTTATTTACCAGTTGTCCATTTGTTGCTGTTAGTTTTTGATGTTTGATGTACAGTGTGTGTATTGCTGTGGTAAAGTGTGCCTCCTAGTGTTGTGACTGAGAAGTCAGATGAAAAAACTGATTAGTCAGCAGTCAGTGACGGAAGGAGGTTTGGCTCGTTATAGTTAGTTAATTTGGACTATTTGGATTACATTTTGTGGAATACATTTTAGTAGATACTCAATTGGATTATAATTTTGTTCTCCAGAAATATTCTACTTTACATTGTTTTTGTGTTAAAAAAAAGAAAGAAAAAAAAGATGGATGCTCAGTCGAAAGTTAAGAAATAGAACCGTGTTACCTGCTGTATGGGATTGATGCATTTAAGGTTTTAATTGCTACTTAAACTACGAGATATTTTGTTTTCTGGTGTATTCTATCGGTCACTGTGAGTGGAGTAGTTATGTGTGTTTGCTGTGACTATCATGATAACATGAATGACTCTCAGGCTTTCACAAATTGACGGCAGCGTTTTGTTTTCTGTGGTTATTTTCTTGAGCAAAACTTGGCTAACTTCGGGACATCATAACTGCCACTGTAATAATTTACGTTCTTAATTAGCTATAACATGTAACATTAATTAACGTACCAGCCTTCATCTCAACCAGCGATTATATTGGTTTACCGGTATGTTAAGTGCTAACGTTACCTTGCGTCCGCTCCGTGTAGACTGGATGATTTCTGCTGAGATGCTATAAGCATGACGTCATGCTATTGTGGTCAGCTAGTTTTACAGTAGACACTGTACAGAGCTTTTGTTTTAGCTTGAAATGATCCCAAATTTTGGACACTGTCGTTTTCTCTGGCCTCTATTTCTTTCAGGCTATTCTTTCTTCTTCTTTTTCCATTTTACAATCCGTGCCATCACTTCACAACCTGCGTCCATAGTGTTGTGTGTCAGTAATAATCATCCGTACGAAACACAATGCACTGTAGTTATATGGATCAACAAAGCTTCAATGCCAAGAATTTGCATCAATATTTTTTTTGTGATCAAGTTACTCGAGTTTACTTGAGTTGACTCATTTTAGGCAGACTATATTTCCTTTTTAGCTGTTTTTTAGAAAACATAAATAGTTCCAGCATTTGAAATAATGCTATGGGAGCTGACTTCTCCCAACAACTGGGGTATTGGTGTACATGTAAATATGCTCAGTGGTTAGATGATACTATAAGGCCAGACAGAAGTGGTAGGCAGCCGAGCAGAGCAGTAGATATAGATATCCATTCCAGAGACAGACAAACAGACAGGCTTGTTGTGCTTCGCTGGCTTTCAGCTCGATCCTCACTTCCATCTCCACTCTCTTGAGAGCAGAAGGCAAAGATGTGTAAAGAAAGAACAGCCCTGAATGGGGGGGAGTTGTCAAGTTGCAACAAAGTGGGAACCTTTTTCTCTAAATAATTCGTAGCTTGGAAAGGAATGTACTGTAAACAGGTAGAGATGGAAAGGGTGCATTTGGTTTCTGAGGCAGCAGTAAGTACGCTTCCTGACACTTGTTTTTATTCATGTTTTGAAAAAAATCAACCTGATAGAAAAGCATAGAAATCTGAAAGCTGCTCTGCTCACCATCCTTACCTCCTGCCTCGCCTCTCTGCACACAGTCACTTTTACCACGGCATCAGTCATCTTATTTTGATTCAGATACGCCTTCTCTACCAACTCAATATATTTACCTTGAACTGTCTCTCCTGCCCTCCTCTCCCCCTCCAGCTGAGGTTGATTTTCATGCCTTCCACATCGGCCTATTTTTGTTGGCGTTCACATATATTCAACAGAAACAGATTTTTGTTTTCAATTAGTCTCACCCTTCTTTCATCATCTATCAATAAGAGAAACTCTTAAAGCCTTAACTACATTGGGGTAGGAAGAGCACCCTGTTTTTGTTATGGTTTGGACATTTCCAGACAAATGTGACTTTGTGGCATGAATTATAAAACGCAGCATAAAAGTCTGCGTAGGTTTCCAGTCTTTGAGATGTTTTTAGGTTAGACATGGACCATTCTCAAAATGTTTAAAAAATGTGGTCAATCAAAAGCCAGCTCCTGAGATGATCTATGAGTCTGGTTCAAGGTCCACGGTCATCCTGGGAAGAACAAACTCTTTTCATACTGATGGCTCGGATGTCTCTAGCATTTCAAATAATAATATAATTCTTTGGCTGAAGAAACAAAATACCAATCAGAATTTTTAATTTCGTATTTTGTGTTAGGTATTCATTTTGTTATTGCTGTGTTTGCTTTGGTCTCATTTATGTTTGTAGTTGCAGGTGTTGTCCACTCACATTTTTTTCATGAAAACTTGAATTTATCTACTAAACTGTAGTTAGTTCATTGAGAAGGAGAGTAAAAGGCACTTAATTCCCCTGGGTGCATAACATCATGACTATCAACTATACAACTCGCATTCATCAACAGCTAATGTGTTTTATTGTGATGATGGGTTGAGATTTATCGCCCAGAGGATCAATCGTCACTTACTCAAGCCTTGCTCATGGGACAAGTGGGAAATTGATTGAGTCCAGTTTGGCAAACGTAGCTGGATAAATGATGATGAAGGCATTCTGAGTGAAAGCACTGCCCTTCTTCTGTCAGTGACATCCATATCCTGATGTGACACCGAGCTGCTAATGGTCCTCAGAGTGAAGACTCTTTACGTCAGTCCCTGATCTTTGAGTTCCTTAATCATTAAAGTGGCCTCACTGGAGGTTTGAGTGTAGAGTTTGGTTCAATCTTTGTGGTGGAAGTTGACAAAGATTTCAGAACACAACTGTCCTTCTCAAATGAAAGCAGAAGTTGAACTTTTATGAACTATAGCCTTGTGAAGTCTGTGTGAAGGCCATGGTCACTTTCTACTTTAGAGTTTTCTAAATGTGTTTGACAGAGAAAATTTGAGGGAGGTCATTTAACAATGAGAGTTATTTTCTGACTTTGCCGAGTGCTGGCAGGACCCTTTCAGGAAGGTGTGTTCCTGTAAAACATTTCAGGAAGCAGTAAATTCTTTAGCTGTGAAATAATCAGAATTATCTTGATCTATCTATTGTCAAATTATATTGATTGATATTGCACAGCCCTAACTCAAATTGTCGTTACTTTTGTTTGTGATTGTGCTTCAGACAGACACACACACACACACACACACACACACACACACACACACACACACACACACACACACACACACACACAC
>JBBPCS010059263.1:0-17825 GCA_037974645.1 Hollardia meadi
GTGTGTGTGTGTGTGTGTGTGTGTGTGTGTGTGTGTGTGTGTGTGTGTGTGTCAAGGGGACAGGCTGGTGAAGGTGAATGGGGAGACTATTCTGGGGAAAACGTACTCTCAAGTGATCGCGCTCATCCAGAACAGGTGGGAGACCAGCGTTTCCACATCACATCTATCGTTCACGTACCTCCTGTTATTTAGTTTGTTCATATATTTTCATCTTTTTTGTAGTGAAAACATTTTGGAGCTCTCTATTATGCCAAAAGACGAGGATGTGTTGCAGTTGGTAAGTGTGAGTATTATCTTTCTTCTATTTTCTCTTCTCTCCTTCTTTTTACCTTGTTGCAATGTGTTGCCACTGCAGTTAGCTTGGCTGTTTACATCTGTTTTTTATAGCTGCTTATTAAAGTTTAACTTCGTACCAGTATCAATGGGCAGACAACAAAATGAGTTTATATAGATGGGTATAAAAGAATGCATGAAGAGAGGGGCAGTAACAGCAAAAATTTAACATAAAAACATAAAATCTTTTACATGAAAAAAATGTAAACATGCATGCCAAGAAAGAATATTTGTAAATGTCGATTGGCAGTTTTCTGATCAGCTTAAATGGACAAAAAAGTCAAAGCCATTCAGAGTGTTTATATTTTCCTCAGTGTTATTTCTGACCTTTCAAAGAATAACTTTGAGCATACCTTGTTCTTATAGGCAACAAATCTTATGTGCGGAAATAAAACAACAATGAATGTATCTGCTAACAAGTAATGTGTGTTTTAAAGCCTGATATATGTCACTCCTCTGTGCTAGAGCTCCATTTTCATTTAAAAAAAAACAACAACAGATCATTGAGCCACATTGTTGCACTGGGTGACATGTTCCTCATTACCATGAACACACACACTGTAATTTATAGTTGACTCATTCCTCACATACACCGTCCTGCCACAAACACAAATTTGTATTAATTTGCTGGTGAAAATAGTCCCTGACAGAAATTTTCTCCTGTTTGCTTAGCTTGTGTTAAAACTACATTATCCAGCTGTTTTATGAAATAACTGAGCCTGTTCTAGAAATTAAACCGTATATTTGTGAGTTTTTAAGATTTATATCTTGAGGAGGCGGGGCTTGTGGCTGGTTAGAAAGTACTGAGAGTTTTGGTCTTTTATTGGGAATTATGGACAATGACAAAAACGTTGAATCATGTCAGCCTTATACTTAAAGGTTTGTTTAGATTATTTGTGTAGCACCATAGTACTTTAGACAAGGTAAAGGTATGCATTATTAATAATTTTGTTATTACCATGATCACATTTAACATACATATAACATTGCATGGAATGGAATGAATAAAAAAAGAAAAGACAAGAAATACAGTTACAATAAAGTGTTGCCTTTAAAATAAGGATTTAGCTGTTTGAAGGCAAAGAAAGAAATCTTGCTGCATGGTTCATGTTGCATCTGCCCCATGCTGCCCCCTAGCTGTTCCTTCCATCTTTGCTCTTTAATCTCTCTGTCATGTTTTACATTGTGTCCTAACCCCTCTTGTCCTCAGGCGTACTCCCAGGATGCCTACCTGAAAGGCAATGAGCCATATTCAGGCGAGGCCCAGAACCTCCCTGACCCGCCGCCTCTCTGCTACCCCTCCACCAAGCCCAGCTCCACTGGCCCACAGCCCAGCCACAACCTCCACAGTCCCCTGGACAACTGGCAGAGCCGACCCGGCCCCACCACCTCTCCATTGGACAACTGCCCCCCTGCTGCTTCTACCCCCACCTCCGGCTGGCCCGGGGGTCCTGAGGATTCTAGTGGCCACTTTGCTCCGTCGGGTCGCTACCGTGGCCGCTCATCTTCAGCGATCAATGCGCTGGACTTTCACTTTGCTAACCACAATGCTGCCATCGCCTCTGCAACTCTGCCTCCCCCACGAAAGAGCAGTGTGGCAGCCTCCGGCCGCACTCATGCCGATGCTCTCTGCCACCAGGCTCTGTCGGACTGGTACTACAGCCAGGCTGAGGCTGCCGAGCGCATGTCCCCCCGCCACCGCAGTATATCTCAGGATCGTTTAGCCGAGCTGGGGTTAGGGTTGGCGCTCGGCCCAGCACCCACATTTGATTCCACAAGCTCTATGGAACATCGCAGAAGAGAAACCCTCCTATACCACCACCAGGCAACTGCTGCTTCCCATGATTCCTATTGGCTCGGGGGCTGGGGTGGTGTATCAGGACCAGGAAGCAGGTCGTGCTCAGAGAGCCTGCTGGCAGCTTATGCCGAGTACGAGCACAACTACGGGCGTTCTGTGGAAACCCTGGCACAAGCCTCTGCACTGGTCTCACCGCGTGAACACTCCTCACAAGGCTCCCAGACCACAAAATTCAGTGAGCCGAAAGTCTCAGCAGGGTATCAGCACCAAACCACAGTGACATGCCCCATCACAGCCTTCTCCACAACCCCTCCTAGTGGCAGGCAGTCAGGCCAGCAGATAGCTGAACCCCAAACAAGGAGAGTAAAAGAGGAAGAGCTGGTGGGCTACAAAAGCTACAGCCCCTCTTTCTCTCACAAAGCTGGCCACCTCCTCCAGCAGGCCCACTCTTTCAGAGAGCCCGGCTACAGTGGCCCTCACCTCAACTGGAGCCCTGGCAGCAGGAGCAGCCCTGCGGACAGAGAGGGAGGGATGGTACCCAGGCCTCAGTCCACCCCTGCCCTGTCTGTGACGGAGGAGGAGAGAGCCCAACTGGGTGAGGACAGGGAGGTCATCTCCCCCATCTCCCTGAATCAAGAGGTGGTTCTTAGGCAGAAGCCACCTTCTGGCCGCCGAACCCCTGTTCAGGCCCTTCGACATCCCCACTACACCACACCTGTGGAGTCACCTGAGCCACCCACACCAGGGACCCCATCGCCTATCTCTGGAGGGCCCGGCTCCAGCCGTGGGGCTAATGGTAGCCTGGCACAGCATGCATTCAACTCCCTGTCCTCTATTCCCTTCATAGGTTAGTGACCTTTTCTCTGTAGCAACTGACATAACACAGCTGCCAGAAGATGTCACATCTTGTCAACATGATTACAAAATTTCCCACAAAAATGTAACCTAATTTTACGTTAATTGGTTATTAAAATATATATAATATTTTAAAATTCAGTAATGAGGTTACAGTAGACTAACTCACTGATCGAAATGACCACATTTTATGGCATTTTCAGTCATTAACAGGCACATTTTTGTACATTTTGAACAATTATGTTGTCTGTTGCTACAGAGCACCTTGTCTTTCTGTGTGTTTCTATCCTTTTCAACATTTTTGTGTGTGTTTACACCTGTATGTGTGTCATATACTGTATATGTTAACGTAACACTCGTACCCTCAGTACATTTAGTATGTTGTTTATGAATACTGAATGTTAAATGTTGTGGTGTGTTTTTGAACCTTCCCATGTCCAATGTTTGTGTACTGTAAATAAGCAACAGTGGATGGAGTTTTAGTTCTGGAAACATTTCTCAGAAAAAGAGATGCTCTGGAGTCAGACATAATTGTACAGCTTCAGTTTTCAGGCCAAATACTATCATAACTGTAGAGTGAAACTGAAAGGAGTATGAGAGGAGAACTTTTTAGGCCTGCCTACCATTTTTACTACAAACTGATGCAGTATGCAGTCTGGCTGATACTGCCATCAGTGTTAGTTAGCTGGCCTAGCTTGCCTTACAAGTTCTAACTGAATGCAAGCCTGTAATTTTCTAGGTATAAATCAGAAAAAATAGTAAATGGTCTAAATTTTAACTTTTAAAGACAATGTAACTTTTGAAAGAAAAAAATAACATATGCTCCCTCTGACAAATGGAAAGTCAAACTCAAAAGCAATAAATCACATCCATTTCTTCACAAGGGTTTTGCTGCTACAACCTTACTTGGTCTACAGTATCTGACTTGGTTAGCTAATGGTAGCAAACAACTGCCATCTCGTAAAGTTAGTTCTCCTCTATTTGAGCCACTGTTATGCTCACACCATGTTGGCCTAATGATATGTGTATTTATGTGTTTTTTTTAAGTATGGTTACCCACAATGCTAGCTATCAGTCATTTTTAATATCACATTACATATTTGATTGTTTGCTCACAAGTGAAACATGAGAGAAGCTTTGTAATGCTGTAGTTAGCTCATTTTTAAACTTGACTGTAATAGTATAATATTTAATAGTACATTTTATAAATTTTCCTTAACCGATAATTGAACATGTAAACAATCAATAATCGATTAATTAATAATTAATAACATCCCTAATTGGATGTTACTTTTTTTTAACCTTTCTCACTCATTCTGTAGTTCTTTTCACCAAACTGGAGATGTTGTAGCTGTCAGAAAACTTCAATATCTTCTGACTCAGAATGTACAGTAGGAAACAGTACAGTAGGAAACAGACATAAACTTTCCACATGGCTTCTTGTAATTACGGCCTATATGCTATGATGTGAAAATAGCAGTACACTACATTTTAGCAAATCACATAAATCAAACAAGAGGCTAACACCTGACGATGGCCTAAGGATTCTAGTTACCACTCATGGCCACATTAGCCCCTTTTACACAAAGATTGCGCAATATCGCCGCAACGAAGATCCTGCTCTGTGACGTCTTTGTTTATTTACACTGAAAAATGCAACGGAGTCATAACGGTGCTCATTTTGTAAACATTTTTGGTTTGCAAATTGTGTTTTTCTTCTTCTTTGAGTTAGCTGCTAACTGCTGCTAGCTGCTTTTAAATCTCCCGGTTGAGGGTCACACACAAACCATGTCAACCAAACGTCACAGCCCTGTCTTGTCGTTCCGCCTCGCCAGCTCACTCGTTCACACAGACGTCAATTCGGCGCTGTTACTACCTCCGCTGACGTCGCAGAGGTGGAACAACTTTGACTCCCCATTATGCCTCTGTGACGTTTATACAGACGGCGAGACGTATCAGAGGCGTAACAGGCCCGCATTGAACGGGCTGTGTAAAAGGGGCTAGTGACTGCTGTACAGTAAAATTGACATGCCCTTTAAAAAGAGTTGCCTTTGCTGTGAGAAACTGGTTCATCAGAGGTTATTTCTGCCTCCAGAGTCATCCGCCTCAGAGAGATGTTCTAACAACCTAAACACCGTCTAAAGAAGCTCTAAGCCTGTCTTGTCTTGTCACTGTTCTGAATCATTTCTCATCCCTTGTGGCTCACCTGTGATGATAACCTTGCAGATGAACCCACCAGTCCTAGTATTGACCTAAAGGCCTGCTATGTACCAGCCTGCTCTGTGGTGTCCAGTTCCCAGGCCTCCACTATGGCCACCCTCACTTCCACCTCTGTCTCCCCCACCCTCTCCTCCATCTACCCCTTTGTCCGACTTCGTTCTCAAGACTGCAGTGAGTCTCACTCACCCACTCGAAATAATACAAGGGCTAGACCAATATGCAGCATGGTTTCCCAGTATGTTTGAACTGACATTGTGAAACACCATTGCCAGTGATTTTATGGCAATATAACAAGCATTTAAGTAATGAATTTATTTTGGTATGCTGATATATCTGTCACACTCACCTTAAAGTGACATGCAATTGAAGAATTCACTTTTTGAGAAAAAAACAACCTTTCCCTAGACTTCATCATTTCATAAGGAAGCACTCACGGCCACTTCGTGTAAAATTTGAACATTTCTGACTTTGACCTAACTATTAATTATTTTCATTATCGATTGATCTGATTTTTTTCCTGATTAATCAAGAAATAATTTTGTCTATTGAATGCCAAAAATTGTATAAAAATGCTCATCGCAGTTTCTCAGAACCCGAAGTGACGTCTTCGAGTTGCTTCTTTTATCCAACCAACAGTCCCAAAAATGACAATGAAAAGCAGCAAATCCTTATGTTTAAGAAGCTGGAGCCAGCAAATGTTTGACATTTTTACTTGAAATATAGCTGAAAGGATTCATCGAATATCAAAATAGTTGACAACTAATTTTCTTTCAATTGACTAATCGATTAATCGACACAGCAATAGAGCTGACACATGGAGGAGCTGCTCATTCTTCACCATGTGCCTGCTACATTGGGGAAAAAGTTTCCTCATCTTTTCCCTATTTTCCTTTAAAACACTTGATAACAAAGGGAGAGTGTGTGCTTTTAGAATGTGTTAGCTGTGTGGGCTACAATGTATCCTAAACTGGGAACTAAAAATCAAAATATCCAGGTATTCCTTTAGTAGGCAGTACGATGGTTTAACCCCTTAACTCATCCACCTGTGTATTGTCACCTTAGTCACTCACAGTTTGAAATAACAAATCACTTCAACCACTCATTGTCTTGTCATTTTACATGTCACTACCATACATTGCAGATATTTTTGCAGTCTTTGTCTTCCTCCTCCTCCTCCTCCTTTGCTCTCTGACTTGCCTTTTCTCACTTCAGGCAGCATTAAAGGACGTCGCTCCTCTTACCTGCTGGCCATCACCACCGAGAGATCTAAGTCCTGTGACGAGGGTCTCAACACCTTCAGGGAAGAAGGCCGTGTCTTCTCGTAAGTCAGGAACTCGGGACATTTTAAAACTGGTATTCCAAACTCAACTAAAATAGGTCTCTGTAATCCCAGAAACAACTTTGTCTTTTACCAGTATCCTACACTGTGTATACCCCAAAACTTCAATGACAAACATTCAAATGCGGGCTCTAACATAGACACAGTGTCATTGATAGACACATATTGATCATCTATAATATGCAAAATAGTTATTTTTATTTCATTTAAAAAAGCTGCCTATTATCGCTTTAGATGAATTAGTAATAGTCAAACTTTGATTAAAATGTCTATTCTACTTTTTCACTTGATTGATTTCGACTTTTAGAGTTATGTTGGTTGTTATAATTTATATTTACTGTGTAGTATGCGTATTTCTCCTCTCAAGTCATTTAGTTACCCACCAATGATCACAAAATACTATCTACGCAGACACTGTATAGACCAATGACTGTAAATAAAGATGTTCGACACATCTCCACTTCCTCCCACTGTACAAAAATGAAGCCAAAATATCCTGGATACGAGCGCTGCCATCTGCAGCGTAGTCTGCGCAGTAGTGATCGGGCGGTGGAACCGCAGTATCGAGTTCCTGTCCGACTCAGCTGCTGGTTAGGGTTAGCTTTTAATCATGATGTTTCACCCCCTTTTTATAGCATTAATAACTAATTAAAACCAAACTGATCAGAAAAATCAACACTTGAACATACATCAGCATGATAAGAACTACCTAAAATGACAGAAACCATCTTTGGGAAAAATTTATTTTAGGTGTACTTTGAGTTTGGCCCATGTCCCATTTGCTAACACGGAGGGGGCGGGTAATTATGACCAAGATGTTTTGGCTTCACTTCTGAAGAGCTGTCATGTCGCCCATCTTTATATACAGTCCATGGCGTTGACCCTCTAGGGGTGCTGTGTTTGTGACTTGTGTTCTTTCTCTTCCACAGCAAACTACCAAAAAGGGTGAAGAGCTTTTTCACTGATGGGGTGAGTCCTCAACACAGTTGTAGTTATTAGACTTGACCACATGTACTTTCTTGTTCTATTTTATTCATATTCCAGCAACCAAGCAAACACTTTCTAGACTGCAACCCTTAATACCCTTTAATTGTGTTGTAGTCTCTGGAGAGCCTGCGAGCCCAGGAGGAGGCCCGGTCCAAGCGCCACTCCACCTCTGAACTGGGAACCATCACCTTCAGCGATGTTCGCAAGGAGGGCTGGCTGCACTACAAACAAATCCTTACAGAGAAGGGAAAGGTACAACACGCTGACCCTTCCTTAAACTCCATCTGCCTCACCACGGGCCTCAGTTACTGTTGCGACACCTGTCAACATACAATATACAGTCATAACGATGGCAGATTTCACGCTTAAAAATCAAAGTAATCTTTTTAAACAACACGTGACTTTAGATAGAAGTAAACAAAAGCAGTTTTCTCATTTCTAACCAGCAACTGTTGATTTCGCCGGCTGAACTGTCACCGGTAAATTTAATCAGCTGTTGATAGCTAATGTTTATGTAGTGTCAGATATATGTTTGATGGCCAAATGTCGTTACTGCAGCATTGTGTAATGACTTAAAATCAGAGAAAAGGCTAAATCTCACACATCTCAGGTAGAAAAACCAGCATCCTCTCCAGGTGCTGATCCATGTACAAGTCAAAATTGAACAGCAGCATTGTTCTTGTGCTACAGGGTAGAGCTAGTTAGCTGTTTAGGCAAGGCAAAGCAAAAAAGGCATTAACAATGTTAAGAATAGGATTTAAAAGAGTCTAATAAAAAGAAGATATGACTAATTGAAAATTCAATTTACTAAAAGTGCAGCGGCAAACAGAAAAATATTAAGCACTGATCTAAAAGAAGTAAGCAGACTGATAGTTTGTTCCAGACATGAATGCTGCTTCTCCATGTTTAGTTTGGACTCTGGTGACAGTAAACAGACCTGTCCCAGACCACCTGAGAAGACTAGTTCCTAACAGAGCAGCAGATCAGGAAAAAAAAACAGTCAGCCAGCCTTTCAGCAAGGTTTTTCTGTAATATAAGTCCTTTCATTCTTTATATATTCTTAAGATGATAGTTTATTTTGTCATTGTCTTAATACGGGTGTCAAAAGTTAGGTACAAATCCATGATTTCACCAAGATTTCTTTTCAATTTAAATTGAAGAAAATCTTCATTTTTGAAATCCAATCATTAACTTGTTCAGTGCACCTACTCAGTGCCTGTATAGGACCACTGTCACCTGGTGATAACGTTGTATAAATCTGTATGCTGTCTACGTAATTATGGTAAGATATTTTGTTGGTTTCCATAATCTGTGGTAGGGTGATACTGTACGTATCATGATACAGTCGTTACAATTCAATACACTGTGATATATTGCAATGTTGTAAACAAGGCGATATATTCTTTCATAGGCCTGTGCTCTTTGTGTTAGCGATATGTGCTTTCTTCTTCCTGTCTCAGTTGACATTCGCTGGAGTGGAGGAGTCAAATGGCTGAAGATAGATTACAACAGTGCTGTCTAGCTGTAAACACAACAGAAAAAAAACACTGCCACCAATCTTTATTTTGAGAATCGATATGGTATCACAAAACATAATAACCTCCTGTGTCTTTCCTGTCCCAGTGATTTATGAGTATCTAGAAGTCACTTTCTAGCAGAAAAAACAAGAATATCAGCAAAAAGCAAGCCTTGTCTGACTGTTTTCTTTCTAACACAATACTTTTCTAACATGAAAGCTTTGTAGATAATCCCAAAAAAAGAGCAGGCCAGAGTGTGTAATGTGACCCTAAACTCAGATATGGTAACATGTGGGAATGTTCTACAGCAATAAGCCTGCACGATTAGTGACACTTACTGAACTGTGATTGATGTTTTCTATTTAAGATTATGTTCTTGTCTCTGTTTGTGCTTACTGCAGAAAGTAGGTGGTGGAATTCGACCGTGGAAGCGCGTCTTCTCTGTGCTCCGTTCCCACTCACTTTTCCTCTACAAAGACAAGCGAGAAGCTGTCCTTCACGGGGCGGGTGCGGGCCCCGGCCAGGACGAACATCCTCCCATCAGCATCCGCGGCTGCCTGATCGACATTGCCTACAGTGAAACCAAGCGTAAACACACCCTGAGGCTGACCACGCAGGACTTCTGCGAGTACCTGCTGCAGGCCGAGGACAGGGACGACATGCTGGCCTGGATCAGAGTCATCAGGGAGAACAGCAAGACCGACAATGAGGTCAGATCTACATACCCAGCTAGCGTGATAGAACTAACGCAAACGCACATATACTGATCTGATTTGAAATCTCTGTTTGCTGTAGGAGATTGGTTTCTCAAGACAAGCTCTCATCAACAAGAAGCTGAATGACTACAGAAAACACAGGTCAGCACAGTGGGTTATATTTAGCAAACAGTCTTTGCTTGATGACAACTGTCCCTTAACCTTTGTGTAATTAGGAGTCACTATAGCTCTGGGCTTTGAGCCTGTCAGAAACAATAACTTTAAATGCACTTTCCAAAAGCCAAGAATATCAAGGCGTCCATTTTTTATATCAAAGCCAGTTCATCATGAGATTTTTATAAAAACAGTAAGACCTGGAAATACTTACTGAAATCCTGGATCTACTACTGAACGTATTAAGTTTTCCTCTGTCTTTGTTTCTCTCACTTTTTGTGCAGTCTGACAGGTAATAAACCTGACTCCTCTCCCAGAGCCCATCGTATGATGCCTCCCTTCCTCCTGGCTAAGACCGACAACACCTCAGTGAACCGAGCCTCCAGAACCGGTTGGTACAAGCGCGACTCTGCTCTGTGTTCAAGTAAACACAGTCAGATTGCTGCTTGAGGCATAATTTAACTTGTCAGCCATGCTAGCAGTGTGGCTTTAATGATCGGAGTGTCCATCGGTCTGTTCATCAATTTGGTCCAGACTGAAATATCTCAACAGCTACTGGAAGGATCACCATGCCATTTTATTCATGAGCCACAGAGGGTGAAGCATACCTCCTTTTATGACACCAAGTCAGCAAATATTAACTGAAGTAGTGAACTTCTTGATAAATAATACATGAACAAAAAAAAACAACAATGTTAATATCACATAATAAGTGGAAGTATACGAGGGCTCACTAATAAAACCAAGGACTGTGTTTTGAGATTTAAAGCATATTGCATATAAACAGAGTGGAAGCTCATGACCTGAACAGTTTCTATTTAATAATTCACATTATGATAGAATGATGAGTATCATAATGAGTATTTTTTTTTTTACCATTAGTCTACCAAGGGCAAGGTAAAAATTAGGAAATTAAAGTTCACATCTAAACTAAACTATAGCTTCTGCTGAATAATTTGTGTGCCTCATTGAAAATGCCATCGATAGACAGTAAAAATGTGTTTTCATTTTTCAAAAGTCTAAAAAGCCACCTTACACACTTAGGTTTACATTTGTAAAGCAAAACCAAAACTCCCCACCACCTGTGTTTGCCTTAGGTGCCCTATAGAGCTGCTTATTAAAAATCTGATATTGGCCAGTTAATGATATTAATCTGTCAATTCTACTAAAAGAATACTATTTTTTCCACAAGGATAAAAATATAAAATGTATGTGTGTGCACTCAGATGACAGCAAGGCGCTGTGGGGCATCAACATCATGAAGAAGGCCAAGAAGCCGGGCAGTCCGAAGGCTTTTGGTGTGCGACTGGAGGACTGTCAGCCTGCTGTCAACCATAAAGTAAGCCGTAACACCAGCGACATGATTCACAGCATAAAAATAACATGAATTCTACTTCTGTCTAAAAAAAACTCAAGTCATTTGAAGACAAAATGGTTGCACTAACGGCATAGTTGATTCTTAACATTTTAGAAATATTGTACGATCAACTTAAAGAAGTGGAACAGAGGTCGAAACTGATTATTTATTTTCACTTAGCAGGGGTTTGTAGTTTATATTGTGTATAGATTTTATGGAGAGAAACATCATCTCTGTAGAAATATGAAACATATTTGAGACATATGAGACATGCTAACAAAAGCAGCACAGAGGGAATCATATTAACTGTACTGATTTCAACATTTTGGTAGATTAATAGGGGAACACTGTCTGCATGTTTCCATGTGGTATGTTGAAAAGTGTCATCCAATACTGATTGAAGTAAGTGACTACTTTATCTTTGCTTCTCCATCTCATTTTCTTTCCTTCCAAATCACCATCCCCTTTATTGCTTCTTCGCGTCATCCCTCCATTTTTCTCCAATCACCTGCTTCACCACCACCTCTTACATCCCTCTTCCTGTTTCTCTACCTCCCTCCCTCCCACAGTTTGTCCCTCTGATCGTGGAGATGTGTTGTGGCGTGGTGGAGGCGACGGGTCTGGAGTACACCGGTATCTACCGGGTGCCGGGGAACAACGCCATGGTGTCCAACCTGCAGGAGCATCTCAACAAGGGCATGGACATCAACACTGCTGAGGAGGTGTGCAGGATACATGGTTACATCAGAAAACTGTCTGTTAACTGTTTAAAGTTTTATACTCAGAATCTTTTTGTTCTTGTTATGATGCTGCATGAAATCATAAACCCTCGTTCTTTGTGTCTCCACAGAGATGGCAGGACCTGAATGTAATCAGCAGCCTGCTCAAATCCTTCTTCCGAAAACTGCCTGAGCCACTGTTTACTGACGGTGGGACCATCATTCATTTGTTTATTGTGCAGTGTAGCATGAATCATAATGAATGTGTTTAGTTTATAATATAAAAGTAGTGCTGCCATTGGATTATTCTCTCAGTCTGGATACAAATAAAAAGATTTTTTCAACACTACCCTTTGCCTGTTGTTTGCATGTGGAAATGAACATACATAATGTTGACATTTTAGTAATACAGTCATTTATGCCTACTCTGTCTACAGATAAATACAATGATTTCATTGATGCCAACCGGATAGAAGACGCAGAGGACAGACTGAAGACCATGAAGAAACTGGTATGTGTCAAAGGAAAGCAGAATATGTTTGATGAATATGTTTCTCATAAAATCTAATCTACCTTCTTCTCTGCTATGCCATTTTTTGCTTCTTCTTTGTCCAGATCCATGACCTCCCAGATCACTATTATCATACCCTAAAGTTCCTGGTGGGCCACCTGAAGAGGGTGGCAGACAACTCTGAAAAGAATAAGGTAACCTAACCCCCTCATGTAAGCAGTTAGGTTTTTGTGGTTGGACAAACTGTGGTCATTAGTGGAGCCAGAAGTGAGTATGGCTTTGACATCATTTCCAGATGGAGCCGAGAAACCTGGCTCTGGTGTTTGGTCCCACTCTGGTGAGGACGTCAGAGGACAATATGACCGATATGGTCACCCACATGCCTGACCGCTACAAAATAGTGGAGACACTTATCCTGCACGTAAGAACCAACAGTGGCACCATTCTTTACGAGTTGGTTGTGTGTTTTGTCTTTAAAGTCATCCAGTGATGCCGTGTTTTGTTACTTCAACAGCATGACTGGTTCTTCAGTAATGGACAGTTTGATAAGGAAGAGAAGGTACGTTACACCACAGCAGTGTTAGCAGCTTTGTTAGTACAAAGAGCTGAGAATGTCATGCATACAGGGATGTTATTTACTCATGTCTTCATTTGTGTGCGTGTGTATCCAGGCCCCTGAGGATAAGCGGGACATGCAGCCTGTGCCTAACATTGACCATCTGCTATCTAACATTGGCAGGCCGGGCATGCCTGGAGAGGCATCAGGTGAGATTCATAATCCAACATTAACAGAAACGTTACCTTCAGCGACATGAAACATACAAAAAAATAAACTAACATCAACAGAATGTGAAGAAACAGCAGTGTTAATGTTATGTCAAAGACGCCTATGTATTGTGTTGCAGAGATACCTACTGAAGTTAGCATGCTAACCAGCTCGACCCGAACCGACCTGTCTCGTTACGCCACTTTGTACCTCTAGAGGCGATAGTCTGATAGTCCCTGGTGACGAGTGATAAGTTTTAGAAGCTCTCTTAGCGTTAACTCTTTAGTCTAGCGTTTTTAGCACTGACGCCTATGCCATTGTTAGACTATTGTATCTGGCTTTGTAAAGATCAACTGATCATTGGTTTTATGCCCTGACAGCTGTCATTACATTTTCAAATTCTTCTTTAAAAAGATAGGAGATTCAACTAACCCTAACCCTAATCCTTTGGAGAGTCAACAATAAACAACAACAACAATAAAAATAAACAAAAGATAAAATTAAATATGTTACAAAGTTCTGTCCCGACAAAATCTTTCCTGAGTAAACCCTCTTCCCAAACAAATCAATAAAGGATCTCTGAAAAAGAAAATAAACCCAACACCTCCACCGCTGTCAGAGTTACCTCTGGCTCCAGTCGGTTGATCGTCTTCGTGCACACAGGATAAGTGTCTGGAAGTGTAGCTGTTGGTTAGCTAGCTGTGTTGTCTTGTTTTTTTCTTTCAGATGATCAAAATTAAAAGCTCATTGCAATCGATTTAGAATGGAAATCGTGACACCCCTACTTCTAACTCCATCATTTGAGGGCTTGATTATCAAGTGAGACTCAGCTCGGTGTCTTTCCTCCCTAGTAATTTTCTGTACTTCTCCAGCTATTATGTTTCTGCCTGTGTATACTCATGATGTTTCCTGCTCTTTCTCAATTTGTCTTTTTTTCTGGACTTTTCTGCACTCTCTTTCTCTAGCTGAGACAGTGGATCAGCCTCTTCGGTAGGACCAGGTCTTCCTCCTCGTGTGTTTGTGTTTGGTGTTTCCATTGCACTTGGATTCATGTTCTTTCCATCAGTCTTCGTTTCCCATCAATATTCCATCTTTCCTCTGTCTTGCTCATGTTAAAGGTGAACTCTAGCCATTTTTGCTTTATGGAGTAAAAGCAGAGAAAGCTGCAGTTGTTTGCTTGAAAGACCAATCCTCTGATAATGGCTAGAGTTCTTCTGAAAGGTTGCAGTACTGGTAGTGTGTGCTGTGATTAGCCAGATATCACACCTTTGTACCGTTCGTAGCACTACCAACACTTGTGCAGCGATGACATGGTTCTAATCCACATCTTATTCCTTTCTAATAGATTCCACCACCAGCGATTCACTTAAGTCAAAGGTAAGCAAGAAATCTCTTTCTACTTAAATTCTCAGAATAGGATCATGGATTCTGGAATATCGAGTATGGAGTGACCATTATTTGACTGAAATTTAAACCTTTCAGCTTTCTTCAGGCTCCAAGAAAGACGTGAATGCCAGGGACTTCCTGCCCATGTCCATCATCTCTGCTGTGACCCGCAAACGTAAAAAATGCCTCAGTACCCACTTACAGGGCAGCAGCGCAGACGAGGACTCCGAACACGAGCCAGTCAAAGCCAGCAACTACAGGGGAGAAGATGGGGGTAAAGAGGAGGAGGAGGAGGATAGGGGAGAAGAGGCAGTCAAGGGAGAACATACGATTCCTAAAAAAGAAAAGAAGGATGAAAAGGAAAATGGGCTGAAAGCTGAAGAGACCACAGAGGGAAAAGACACATTGCTGGGAGGATCAGAGGCTGAAAAAGATGTGAAGAACGGAACAGGCAATTGCGCAAAGAAATTAGAAAGGGAGAGCAGGCAGAGAATGACCTTGCCTGGAAATGCACCGCAACTTCGTCAAAACAGTTTCTTCTGCTCACACCATCAGATTCATGCCACAAACCCAAGACTCCCAACTGTGACTAATACTCCTTCCCATTTAAAGCCTCACACTCTGGCCAGAGGACGCCCCACAGTCCCTTTCTGGATCTGCCCCACCAGGCTTCCCAACCTCTACCAGGCTTCCAGCTTTCACGGGACCCAGCAGCCCGACTGGAACCAGTCAGCTCCAGTCCGCTACAGGAAGACCAGAGGTGGGAGGACAAGGGCTCTGTCCATGAATCTGGACCTTGAGCTGGGAAGAAGTGAGGACAGAGTCAGGGGCTGGAGAGCAGAGAGGGTGGAGGTGATCAGAGTCATCGAGGGAACACCAGGTCAGCATGGATGTGTTGGGGTTCCTCATCGATCAATTGCGGATTCCGGGTCAATTCAGCAAATAGATCCCCTCCCATGCCTCGCCCAGGAGGCTCCCCCTCTCTCCTCTTCCTCAGCATGGATAAATCAAAGCTCCCCAGGATCGTCCACTGTGGTACTGAGGAGATCGGCCCTGGACCCGCGGGACAAGACAAAAGCGTGGCGTCGTCACACGGTCGTAGTTTAAGCTGACTGTTTCATCTACTAACACAGTGCAAAGTAGTTACCCATCACTCACAAACACTGGATCACCTGGGTCACTGCTTCTAAAGCCAAGTGTCCGTCAATGTTGCTTTAGGAATCTGAAGTTGGAGACATGATCTCATGGTAAAGGAATTCTTTGACATTATGTGCAGTTGAAGAGTTTCATTCCAAAACGATCCAAAATGTGAAACATACAAATTTTACTATTTAGCTAGTTTTTAATCTATTCATTTTTTACTCTTTTTAAAAAAATAACTGTAGATGTAATTCCGTGTCCTTATACATTGTACAAAGAGCATTAGGGTTGCATACTGGGAATTGGTATTCTAATCCTGGTATTTCTTGGAAGTTCTAGCCTAAATCTGATCATGTTTCCCAGGAAAAATACCTGTGATCTTTAGCTTATGTGTTTAAACTACGCATTCACACATCTCTTGAAGATTAAGTCCAACCTTGAACTGCCATTATTAAGACACACTCTCACCAGAAAGAGGCACAGTGACGTTGA
This sequence comes from Hollardia meadi, assembly GCA_037974645.1. Lineage (NCBI taxonomy): Eukaryota > Metazoa > Chordata > Actinopteri > Tetraodontiformes > Triacanthodidae > Hollardia > Hollardia meadi. The sequence goes on from JBBPCS010059263.1 coordinate 16,290, forward strand.
TCTGTGACTCCTTAAGAAATAGCTGGTGCTACAAACTTGGTGAGATGGTGCGCACTTCCAAGGGCTTGTTGTTGAACTACTGTATCTGGCAAGCTAACATAGTCACAATAGCTCTCTAGCTTGCTAATTGACCGTTAGCTTGGTTGCTACCAGGTCAACACAGCTAATAAACTACAGTAGTTTCCATTACTGTGGAACTACTGGATTTCTCCAGTGGTCAGCACTGTCAAGACAATTTGCTATTGGTTAGTGGTGCAAATTCAATTAATTCAATTGTAGTTCCAAGGTTCCATTGAAATGAATTGATTTTGCTGCAAAGTGTTGCCATTTTTAAATGCTGGTGTGACCGGGCCTTTACAGCAATATGACTGGATACACTTTTCACCCTCAGTTTTAATCCAATAATTTACCGTACAAATATGGCAACTTACAGCTCAGCTTTGTGGCAAAATATTGTTTAGATTAAGTGAACAAAGCAGAGTGCAAAATCTGTCATTTAAAATTATGCCCTGATCCAACATGCAGACCTACAAAAAAAAGGGGAGAAGTACAGTCGTTTGCAGAACAGTGTTCAAAAGGAGGAACACTGAATGCAGAAGGTCATCCTAACATTACATTATCCTCAGCTCGGCTCTGTGACGATGGTCAGGGCCTCACATATCTATAGATGGTGTACTTTTCAGAGGAATTGTTTTAAGTATCCACAGATCTGTTTTTAAAATCAAACTCCCGGGAAGTAATCCTTCTAAATGACAAGAAACCTTCAACCTTAATGAACAGTGAAAGCCACCATGTGATCACAGCAGCTTTCAAACTATCCCGACTAAGTTGTTGAAAATTGAAACAATCGAGGTTTTACAATGTTTTTGATACGACCACTAGGTGGTGCTAAATTAAGGAGTTTTCAGATTCTTCACTTGAGGGCATCAACTTATTTTTCTAAAACATTTTGGAATGAAACCCTTCAATTGTAAAATTAGATTGCTGAATGATGATAACAGATACAAGTTAATAATGTGAGAAAGCCATATTAGACATTTGAAACCCAATCCAGAGCCTGACTGCTGCTGTTACAACTAACCCTCACCAGCAAAGACTTCCAGCAGTCATTGGAGTCATTTCATTGCTAACTGGCTGTGCTGTACGTATGCTGGTGTTTTCGCCAATTATGGCTTTGACCCATGTGGGCAAATATTACATATGCACACTTTCCTGTCAGCAGTACAGCACAGTACACAGTTCAGTTTACTTCTCAGCCCTTTACAAGCTCTTCCAAAGCCTCCTGTGGATCAACAGGGAACGTCAATGTTCTGTGGGAGCAAAATAACATTCTCTCGCTCTCTGGATGATGTCATTTGGGCATTATGCCAAAGCTTCCATGGACTAAAAAAGTGCATGCATGAGGTCAGTGACATATAAAAATATGCAAACCCTAAGTGTTCAACACAAGCCTATCGTGCTTCCCTGTGTGTGTGTGTGTGTGTGTGTGTGTGTGTGTGTGTGTGTGTGTGTGTGTGTGTGTGTGTGTGTGTGTGT
>JBBPCS010059344.1:0-17812 GCA_037974645.1 Hollardia meadi
CATCAGAAAGAAGAAGTTGAACATGGAATAATGGTCTCTGATTAGAGGACGATTTTGTGGAGGTATGGCTCACCAATGTGCCTCTCTTTATTGATGAGCCCTGGCTTTTTCTGGACACTGAGAAACATAATGACCAGACTTTCTACAATATAGACACAGATTTGCCTGTCTGCAATGTTGTCGTTCCTCAGGAGTGAGTCAAGTGCGACCCATCTGCATAGGTTCAGGAAGTCCGGAGCTTGATCTAATGACGTTGGTCGTGGCGCTGGTTGTTGTTGGAGGTTCCTGTGAGCGGACCGGAAACTGGTGACTTGCCGTAGTGTTCCTCTTCTCCCGTCTTTGTACCTGAATACGAAGATCTAAATGAGTAGCCAACTCAATCACTCCATCCAACGTGGATGGGAGATTATACGACACCAGCTCATCTTTTATATAGTCAGCTAAGCCGTGCAAAAAAAGGGTCGCAGAGGGCTGAAGAGTTCCAATCACTTTGACGAGCCTTAGTGCGAAAGTCAATGGAAAAGTCTGCCACTGTCTGACTGCATTGCTGCATGGTCATCAAACCACGAGCAGCGTCAGAGCCGAATGAGCTCATCCCGAACACTTTACGGTGTTCCTCTGAAAACAGCAAGAAAGAGGTGCAGACGGGCGTCTGTTTCTCCCATTAGGCTGTTCCCCAAAGACGAGCTCTCCCAGTCAGATGATTTATCGGAAAAGCCACTTTTGCTTCCTCAGAAGCGAACGTGTGTGGCTGAAGATGAAACAACAGAGAACAGTTAGTTAGGAATGGACCACAAGACTCTGGATCACCTGCGTAGCGTGCCGGTGTTCCCACCCGGGGTTCGGGGCCATATCGGGGTGGCGAATGTGCTGGAGGAACTGGAGTGGTTGCTGGAGTCGGTGTCTGGGATAAAGCGACCACCAATCTCTGAACCTGTGCCGTCAGCTTTGCCATGGCCTGTGCCTGTGAGTCAGCTGACTGCCTCGCTTCGTTTGCGGAAGCCACCATGCGAGCCTCGTGGTGCTGTAGAATACCCTCGATTCTCTCAAACCGATTCTGTGGTGTTAAAGAGTCCGCTGGATCCATGTCTGGCCAGATTGTACTGTAACGGGTTATGGTTGGAACCAATTGCAGCACAAGACACCACAGATTTAATCGGTAATGACTTTTATTGAACACAGCTCTTTCAATCTTAGCAGTCAGATGTTGATCTAGAAACCCGGAAACTCCGGTGATGACAGAGACGATGGGAACGTAGCAGTTTCTGGAGTTATCTATCACACTGGTGAATAGTTCTTGAAACTCACACTGTGACGATGAAGCAGGGAAATACCAAACAGCCACGGGAACAGGCAGACAGAAACCAGGAAGGGTAGAGACAGTTTTCATGGTCGAGGACAGAAGGCTGTTGGATTTTCCAGGGCGGAGAGGAGGCAGGAGAGTCAGGGACAGGCAGAGTCGGCAACGGGAGATCAGTCCAGGGATAATCGCTGGAGAGTCAGCTGAGAGACCAGGTGAGTAGCATTGGCTTGATTAAGTGGCCGTGGCTGACAGGTAGAGTGGAGCAGAGGTGAGGCGAGTGGAAAATTACCAGAAACAGGTCTGAATGAGAGTGAATCATGACAATATTGTGTTATTAGAGAGTGAATTCCACTGCCTGTTTAAAAAATATCTGCCAATAATAACTGAAGAGGATGTCAAATTGGCACTCTTGTTGAATTCCTATTTCTCACATGCTGTATGTAAATTGTACACTGAACAAATATATAAACGCAACACTTTTGTTTTTGCTCCAATTTTTCATGAGTTGAAATGAAAGATCTAAGACTTTTTCTATGTACACAAAAGGCCTATTTCTCTCAAATTTTGTTAACATATTTGTTTAAATCTGTGTTAGTGAGCACTTCTCCTTTGCCCAGATAATCCATCCACCTGACAGGTGCTTTTTGTTCAGTGTATTTTGGTGTATATTCATCTGTGCAGTTTGCATGATTAAGAATTGAAAGAAAGGGCGAGACTGTTGGTAAGATTGTTTGTGGTTGTCAGCACAAAGTTATTATAGACGGATATGAGAAGAATCTCCTCAACAACTTTAAACCGCCTCTTTCACATCGTTTCATAGTCTATTAAACTGATTTTATTTTCTTTGGGAGGAAGAGAAGATTGAGATATTAAATTTATTTCAGTGATCTTATGTCACACATTTTTCCCTGCATTTATTTTTCCTTATCCTGCTGCAGCCTTTACATTTACCCAACAGCATTCAATTGAGACTCAGACGGTTGTGTTGAAAGTGATACAGGTCTGACTTTATAAGATACTTTTACATGAAAGTGTCCAGGGTGCCCATTTAGACATGGCATATGTTTAATTGTCATTACATTAATGTAAAGTGAAACATGTCTGAAATGGGCTCTAGTTCATACCGTGAATAACAGTGAGATCTATAAGGGGACCTTTAATTCATTATACATCCATCCACCTTCATCCCATACTTACCTGTGTTCCAGGAATTATTGCAGGTGGCCCAGGGCAGAAGGTCTCTGAAACAGTAGATGAGGTAGAGTATGGCCCAGGCCAGGATAATGCTATACACTCTGGCATATAGTTGGATCAATATGACAGAATAGCCAATCCCTGAAAGGAGAAAAGAAAAAGATAAATCTCAGTTTAAGCTGTAATTTGGTGATGCACATGGACCCAGCAGTCACTCCGGGTGTTGAATCTTACTTAAATTTTCTGTGTTTCCTTTGGAATAAGAGGTCTACCGATGGGGGAGGGGTTGGTATAAGGTATAGTTGGTTGGAACTATATTATTTGTATCAAAATCCAAGATGGCAGTCTGTGGACAAAGACACTGGCCATAAGGTAAATATAGTTATTTTTTCATTTTTATTACATTTTGGGGGGATTGTTTTTCCAAAAATATTGTTTTTAAATGATTTCATGTTCTTGTTGTAAAATAATGATTTACATTTTCTCAACTTGGATAATCAGGCATTCAATGTCTGTATCCTGAATACATATAGGGGGTATAATAGAGGGATAATCACTAACAGATATACTTAATTTTGAGGCCTCAAAATATAAGGCCTATCTGACTTGCATATTTCATGAGGCCAGTGTTCAAAACATATATGTGAATAACTATTGTTCAGTTTTTTTTTCATTTTTATTAAACTTTGTATGCAAAAAAATTTTTTAAAAGGATACTGATGATTTGTCATTCGTAGGGTACCCTTCGGCATCGCCAGCCGACACGTTGGCTTCTACGGCAAGCCGAATATGCAGCAGATCACTACTGTGGCCACCAGATTGTCACTAGATCGCCACCAACAAAACGCTGCTTTTCACACCATTTTATTAGTCGTAAATGCCGCTATTTTCGTCAACAATGCTGTAAAACACGTTAAAAAAACGTTGTGTTTGACGGTGCTCTAAACAGATGCCGTAAAATGCTGTCTTGGGTTTCATGAAAATGCCACTTTTTACGCCCTCATAACCTGTCAAAAAACGTCACTTTTCAGTGTTTTTCTGTATGACAATGAGCCCTTCCTTCTGTTTTGTTTCTGTCACGAATTAGTGAAGAGGAAAACCAGACCAAAGCAATGCATCACTGAAAAGTGCATGCCTTTGTGAGGCCGTAGATCTTTGTTGTCTTTGTGAATTGTAGGCTACAGTAGGCTATTTGAGGAAATATATTCATTCATTAGGTACAAATACATCAGAGTATGGATATTATTAAAAGAATGTCCGTTGATGGGAAAGAATATTGATATCCAATAATACGATTATTTCAACCATTAAACTGATGAGTATACGAGCCCTTTGTAGTCAGTAAGCATATTAAAGCAAGTGAGGCACAGATGAGTCCTATACTGTTCCGTTCAAATTATTGTACACATTGCTGCTATAGAATCAACCATCATTTGTGCGAACAGGGATTTAAGCTTTGATTATTATAATTTTGACAATACAGATAGTGACAACGCATCGGGTAAGGTTCTAGGCCTACTATTGTAATAGTAGCCAAAAGGACAGGGGTTGGCAACCTTTTTGATATGAAGTGCCATCTTTAAATTTTTTTGTAAATCAGTGTGTCATATCAACATTAAGGTTATTATTAAGTTAAATTATGACACGGCATCAAACTTTTAATCTCCAACAGATCTTTATTCTTTTGTAATTTAACCCATCCTTATATGCAACATGCATAACATTTTTACACTTTGAAATGTCAAAAAGGACAATTATGTGTAACAGAAATATGAGCTCTTTACAGCTATGTTGCCATCTGTATCAAAACATCCACATCTGGGATCACAAAAGAGACCAGGAAAAAGAGCTCCATTATGCAAAGCCATGTGTGCTACAAATAAACAGTGGCATAACTAAGTATTATGTACTTCATATTAGAGTGTAAATACCTGACCCGAGCCCGACTGGACACATCGGGTCGGGCTCGGACAAGAATTTAGACGTCATGTTTGGGTTCGGCTTGGGTTCGGGCTACCTGACATGCTGCTGTGTTGTGCCACGGCCTATTCAGTGCTGGAGTCTGTTATTTACGTGACAACGCATGAACACAACACAGGCTATTTGTTACATTCAGGCAGACCGTGGTAAATATTCAGCCTAAACTAGGGAAAATGGAGGACGTCATCAAAACGTGTCATCAGGAAGGTTTAAAACTGCCGAAAACCATGCAGGAAAGTTGACGGTATGGAGGCATTTCGATTTAGTTGTCAATGTGGATGATAACGGAGCAATTGGTTTTGTGAAGTGTGTGTGTATGTGTGTGTGTGTGTAGCAGCAGCTTTTTGACGGCCATTTTTACACTGTCCATGTGTAATCAGACTAAACAGACAAGCTGTATCTAAGATAACAATGACTGCATGTCAGGTAATAAAAATGCGTCGGGTTCGGGTCGGGTTCGGACATAAACAATCAGAAAGCCTGTCGGGTTCGGACCGGGCTCGGTTACTACTGTCTGGGACTCGGTCGGGTTCGGTCAGAAAAATGCAGCCCGAGCCGCACTCTACTGTACATGCACATGTACTGTAATGTACAGATTACATGTGTCACACTACATGTGTCTGACAGCTTTTGTACGTTACTTATCAAATTACAATGTTTCATACCCCTCCTGCCCCCCTATCCAGTTTGGGAAGCTCAGTAGTAGTGCAAATGAGCTCAACCGGCGGCACCTTTTCCCACAGTCTGTGAAGAAGCAGTAAGCTACTAGCCAATCAGAAGCAGAGTAGGGCGCATCATCGCAGCATGCAGGTATGTGTATGTGGCTCTGCCGTATGGCTGTGAGAGAGGTAATTTAGCAGGAGAGGGTGCTTCAACATTTTCAAAAAACTGTCTTGCACACTTATTGCTCACGTGCCACTGGTTAAGCCACTACGTGCCAATGGTGGCCCGCGTGCCTAAGGTTGCCGACCCCTGCAATAGGACAATAAATAAATGAATGCTAATATAGGCTAACATCAGCTGGTTTGTTACATTAGCAACAGTAACATGCAGATAGTACGCTGAATGAACGTAGAGTACAAACAGCCTAGTTTATTTTAAAGTGATCACTTATATGACTTATGTATTAAATTTTCTAGACTATAATAAACAACCTAAAAAATACAGCCTTCTTGGATTCAGAGACATTAATAGTGTAGCCTAAAAAAAATCCTGTCCACTAGATAGATAGAGTTCATTTGAATATTTAATTAGCTGTCTAAGCTAAAAAAAAATTTGATTCATTTACTACTGTAAAGAATTAAATAACTGCAATTGGCAGGCCCTGCCTCCCAGCTGGTGTCTACTCATTTCTAATGGGAGAATCCATATACAATAAAGCTGTCGAAACTGATGCTCAATAACGTAAGTTATGAATATAACTATGGATCTATGAGACCGAACGATGACCGTCACCACGGTCTTTACCTTGAATGATGCCATCATCTTCCTATCCTCGAGACCATATATCAACAAAGTCATGTGACTGACCACAGGAGGCTTGGTTCACTGCTCATAAAAGCATCAAGGTGAACACGCCTCCTCCTCTTGCCTGGAACACCTCAGCCTGTTCTGAGTGACAAGAGATGGTGACGGTCATCGTTTGGTCTCATAGATCCATAGTTATAGTCATAACTTACAATTTATTTCGACCTCACTCAGACCGTCACCATGGTCTTTACCTTGGATCATCAGTGTCGCGAGGGACAGAGGACTCCGCTCCGTCACATCCTCGCTCAGCAGCTGAAAGCAGAACAGCAGAACCTAACAGTGAAGGGGATGTCACATTGACCCTGTAAAATCTGGAAAATGTACAAGGGGCATGCCATATTGCTGCTAAACACATTTCTGAAAGAGGGACCCCTTTTAAGGCGGCCTAGGAAGTGGCCACACTTCTGGTTGAGTGAGCTACCAGATTACCAGGGATTGGGAGGTCCTGCCCAGAATAGGCCTCAGAGATAGTGTTAACCTTTAAGACACAGGAAGTCCCAACTTTCTACCACTGAAACAGACAAATAACTGAGAGTGTGAGCACCTCAGGGATTGAGTGCGTGCAATATAAGTTTTCAGTGCCCTTACTGGGCATAAGGTAAGCAGACTCCCTTCCCCCTGTGGGAGGGCTGGATTGATGTGAAATGCACTGATGTCAGCCACCTGGTTTATCATCTGAGGGTTTACCACTTTAGGTAAAAATGCAGGATTCGGCCAGAGAGACACTTCTGTGTTGTTGGCCTTCCAACACAAACATTCCTCACGTACAGACAAAGCATGCAACTCACTCCCTCCCTTAGTGGAACATTTAGCCAAGAGCAAAGCAGTTTTCTGAGACAGAACCTTAAGTTCAGACTCTTCTATGGGTTTATAAGGAGCTCGAGTTAGGGATCTCAGTACCAATGGGAGATCCCATGATGGAGCTCTGAAAACCTTGCCTGGTTGCAGGCGGTACGCTCCTTTAATGGACTGAGATACTATGGGGTGTCTCCCCACTGTAACATCCCCTACTCCCTCATGGAAGAAGATATAGCTGCAGTGTACAGCTTAATTGTGCTAACTGCCCTTTTTCAGTCCAATAATGACTGAAGAAAGCAGAGAACCAGCCCAATTGGGCAAGTGGCTGGATCCTCCTGCCTATTGTGACACCATGCTGAAAACAGCCTCCACTTCTACTCATAGTTAGCATGAGTGGAGGGAGTCCTAGCATTTCCTATGGTCTTCAGGACAGCCTCATCTAAGACTTGAGAGAGGGACTGAGAAGCGGCCAGGCCCAGAGCTGCAGGACAGGTGGACTGGGGTGCCATATCTGACCTTCCGCACTTTGTAGTGGCCCAGGGCGATCCTGTTGAGAATCAATGGGAATGGAGGAAAAGCGTACAACAATCCTTCCAGCCACTCTTGAGACAGCGTGTCTGAACCCAGTGGACCTCCCTGACCATCCAGGGAGAACCACATCTTAGCAAAGAGTGGTCTCTGCTGAAGCAAATATGTCAGTCTGAGCCTTGTCGAACCAGGTCCATAAGAGGGCTACCACTTCTGGATGGAGCCTCCAGTCTCCTTGGGGAGGACCAGTCCTGGATAGGAGGTTTGCTGCCCGATTCATAACCCCTGGAATGTAAACTGCCCTGAGAGATGCCCAAAACAGGAGTTTCTGTGCCACTTGGAGGCAACATAGGGACCTGGTGCCTCCCTGGTGATTAATGTTGTAGCGGGTTGTGTTTGGACCCCATTGCAGCACACAGGATACCAGGAACAGTTGGTAATGACTTTTAATGGCAAACTCAGCAGGAACAGGGCAAAGCAGGTGATAAGCACACCAAAATGTTCAAAAGCTTCAGCAAAGTCTCTTAAAGTCTCTGGCAGAGTGGCTGATACAGCAGGCTGAATTGAGCCGGGTAACAGGTGATTGAGCTGTGGCGTAGCCCAAACACACACACAGTTCAGTTCAAACTTAGGCAACGGTACTGTGTAGGAGCAGGCAGGAGACGTAGTTGTGAAGGCAGGGGATCGGGAAACCAGCAGGTAGATTTTCTCACACAGCAAAAGTCTCTGGATAATAGAAAATCCCAAGTGAGCAGGCAGAAAAACTCACTGTAAGGTCGTCTTTGAACGGTGAGCCAAGCAGCCACAGGCAAAACAGGAATCCAGGAAGTGGAAGCAAAACTCAAAGTCGGGGACAGAAGGCTGGTGAGTTTACCGGGATTCAGACAAGACGGGTAGATCAGAGGCAGGCAGGATCAGCAACAGGAAATCAGTCCGGAGTAGACAGCTGGAGAGTCTTGCATGAGTGGCAAAGAACAATCTGGCAATGAGTGTCTGAGGAGCTGGGGTATATATACTGGGTTAATTGGTGATCAGGAGCAGCTGTGAGACCAGGTGAGTGGTGAGTTTGTGTCTTCCACAACTTGACTGAGAGGTGGAGCGCAGATCAGCAAGTCATCCAAATACGTAGGATTTTTACTCCTGATAGCTGGAGAGGAGATAAGGCAGCCCCCACCACCCTGGTAAACACTCTCGGTGAGAGGGACAGGCCAAATGGTAGGGCCTTGAACTGATAGGTGTGACCTTGGAAGGCGAACCGGAGAAAGGGTCTGTGGTCTGGACAGATTGGTACGTGGAAGTACGCATCCTGTAAATCTATGGAAGTGAACCACTCCCCTTTCTCTATAGATTCTAGGATCTGGCCTGTGTTCAGCATCTTGAAAGGCAGTATCTTTATGAAGGTGTTTAATCGCCTTAGGTCTAAGATGGGTCGTAACCCCCCATCTTTTTTCGGAAAGAGGAAATACGTGGAGTAGAAGCTGAACTGCTTGCTGGCCTGGACCTACTTTAATAATCGCATCCTTCTGTAGAAGGATCAAAATCTCCTCGGCCAAAACCTGGGCCTGGACTGGGTCCCTGACCTTGGTCATACGGACCCCAGAGAAACGAGGGGGACGCCCCCTAAACTGAATTTTGTACCCTTTTGATACTGTAGCCAGTACCTATGGGTCTGAAACACTGTCTTCCCAGCTTTCCAGGCATAGCTGGGAATGAGTTTTGGCGGCTGCCCCCCCACCCCTAAGTGGCACCCCTCTGCGGTCCTGAACCTTTGAGGGGACGTTTCCTCTGGGGTGCCTCTCTAGTGGACTGACATGGCTGGAACCCTTGCCGGCGTTGTGCTGGCTGTTTGGCCCCAGCACCAGGGGCAAAGAACCCTGCACCCTGTCGCCTACCATACACCCAAGGCTCTTGACGTACCCAAGAGGATTGGTGCAGGGGCTGAGAGCCCCTAGGTTTATACCTTGCACTCATGGCTCTGCTGAATGTGCGCTGAGCACAGTCTCTTGTTCAGCGAGACTGTTCTGCCTTATCCATCACACCCTGGGAGTCCGGGTGAAACACATGAGCTGCCACAACTGGCATGTTAGTAAGCTCTGTCTTAATGTTATCTGGCAGAGTTGTCTGGGCTAGCCAAATCTGCCTTTGTGACATCATGGCAGACGACATAGCTGAACCAATATCCCTTGTAAGCTGAGAATGAGTGACAAGGGCAGAGTCTATCAGGTTCATAGTGTCCTGATCCTCTGGGTTGACCGAGCGAGTCAGCCTGAGCGCTGCCAATAGAATAACGAGTGCATTGCCTGACCGGGCTGCTCGTGTGGCTGCATTATAAGTCCGACACACCAATCGGTATGTCTTATCACACTCTTTTGCTGGACAGCGTGGATTAGCTGTCACCCGGTCTGGACCAAGAGATGTTAAGGCTGCCATCTCCCGTTCAACTGGAGGCATATTCCCCATACCAGTTTCAGGGGCATACTGGACCTCAGTCAGTCTCCAACAGCCTGCATTGAACTGAGGCGCTCCACTAGGGGTGTTCCATGATTTCCTCAGCATCTGAAAGTAATCTCCAGCCGCAGGAACAGATACTGATTGCTGGGACTGAGAAATATGATGTGATATGATGTCCACGGTTGAGGGCTCACTATCACCCATGTTGCTGAGGTTGGCCACCCCATCGAACTGTGAGGATTTAAGCTGTTCAGACTCAGCAGCACCCTCAGATTGCTCATCACTTCCAAAAGGGGAATCTTGAGCATAGAGAGAGAGAACATCAGGTTGATCAATATTCCCTTCTTGAAATGATGGTTATTTATCAGGGGAGGATCCCCTCGAGTGTCCAGGCTCCACTGCGGCTGTCTTAGCAGGCCACTGAGCCTCAACTCTACCCAGTCATTCTGACAGACCATGTATGGCCGCTAAAATTTGCAGCTGGGTGACATCCTGCTGGCCTTGGTCCCTTTGCGCACCAACTGGGCTATGTGAAGGCTGGGGAGCATGTCTTTTACCTAGGCCCCACCCCTGCCTATGAACACACCCTCTTCTTACGGGAATGTTTTTTAGACACATGTCCCGCTTCACTTAGTTGGGTGGGAGGAGGCTGTACTGCCCCAGTATGAACCGACTGTTCAGCTCGTCTTGCTCTCTTAACGCGCTCCTCCATTGGCAGTTCCACTGCTGCCTCACGTGGGTTCTCAATATCGTCCAACAAATGTGCCATGCCCAAACAGGAAGGATATTCACAATGGTCATCCCGGGGATCCATAACGCGTTGAGAAAAGCGACAGACGAGACAGCGAGAGACCTTTTCTTTGTGCCCTTTCATAATTTATATATGAACTGAAATACAAGCAACAGCGCCCAACAGCTGTAAGAGGGGAATCAATAATCCGATGGCTCAAAGCCAGCCGCAGTCACTTACAGTAAAATATAGTTTAAATGATAATGTCCACTGTATGCACGTGATGGCAAACAGGGGTGACAAGGGCAATACAGCTGCACACAACAATTAACCAACTTAAATCCCAATGTATTTAGTATACAGGGAGAAAAACAAATTTAACAATCCCTGCTGTCACACAGAGGTAAAAGAATATCAGCCAACTGGCAGAGCAATGCAATTACTCCACTTGAATCCCAAGGTATTTCATATACTGGTACCTTTAATATATATATTTTTTACAAACGTAAACAATCCCACCTGCTGCAAACAGCTTAGCTAAAAAGGGAAAATAGGCTAATTAAGTAATTGATTATTTAATTAAACAGTTGATCAAAACTCACCTCTTCCACTCATTGTGCTTGAACGCACGAGGAGGGCAACTTAAGAAACACCACTCCCTGTTGACAGCGAGTAAACAACTCTTTTTTGTCTTACAAAATAAGAAGGGATTACTTAGTAATCACATCCAAACTTTTCTACCTTCAATTTGCTATTGTTAAGAGAGAAACGAAAACAAACAGTATTATAGGCTACAAACAGCACTTACCCGAAGCTGTAGGCTACAATAGGCTAATTGCTTACCACCTGGTGCAACAAATTGGCATCCGGAAACAAAAGAAGCTGTTATCACAAGCAGTGTAACCCTCTGCTATTTAAACGTCAGTAAGTGAATCGACGTCCAATCCTCAGGGACACAAGGCACCTGTGCTTAACAGTGATGGATTGTTAATGGTGGAGTCCAAACAAACACAACTTACCTATAGGTCTTGGATGAGGCGAGTGAGGCAAAGAGGAGGAGGCGTGTTCACCTGGATGCTTTTATAACCGGCGAACCAAGCCTCATAAGGTCAGTCACATGACTTTGTTGATATATGGTCTCGAGGATAGGAAGATGATGGCATCATTCAAGGTAAAGACCGTGGTGGTCTGAGTGAGGTCAAAATAGATCTTACCTGATACCACTCGGTTTCATACCTCAGGCCGACATCGAAGCCCAACCCAATCCATGTCCGTTCATGAAGGAAATCTGAGTAGCTTATTTTTACACTTTAAACACATTAACCTTCACGGAACGCTCCAACTCCAACCAGTGAAAGGGATTAATATAATAGCCTGTGTAAGAAATATCCAACTGTATGTTCTGACAGCTTTATCAGTTGCACCTATATGTTCAATGACATCATCCTGCATAATTAGCCATACACATCTATATACTTAGAAACGATTCTTCAGTTTTGACAATAAATAAAATGAAAGGAATTTGCCTGGAATTATGAATTATGAATGATCGTCAACTCAAGGAACTTTCTAACTTTTAGCTATCGTCAACAGAGCCTTCTCCTCAGAATCAAAAACACATCAGAACAACTCTGAGAAGGATGAGATTTAGTTCCTTTTTGATTGTTTAGAACAAGGAAAGAAAAGATTGTTTTTACATTTGCTGGCTCTATAATGTCTCACTAAATAAAAATAATTTGGAATATACAATGTGTGAAGGGTCCTTTGGGATCCTGTGTGCATGTATTACAGTTTATTTGTAGTAACACAATTACATTACATTACTTGCTTTTTGAAACACACAATCTGGACTAAATGCTGTATTACTCCATTAGACCAATCATGTCCTGGCTCATGTCTCAAGTGTGCCAGGTTGCCTTCGTAGCATCCCACTGATTGTTTGTGGGGTTAAGAATCCACTTTGGATAGCTCATTCTGCAGACCATTAAAAACCCTTTGTCAATGACATGCACCAGTATGTTTCCTTTCTGTGCAATTCTCAAATTTCTTTTTTTGACATTTGGTGTTGAATTTGTTGCTTAAACCGTGACCCAGGAGAAAGACACTTTGTTAAAGTCATAATGTCCGCTATATACAATACTGTTCTGAAGCATACAATGAAATGCAAGTGGAAAATACTGCAATGTTTGTGAATCGACAAAACGTCGATTTGTATACATTTCTTAAGTCTGAGAACCACTTTTTTGTAACAAGTTGATATTAACAAGTTGATAACAAGTTTGGATTTAATTTATGCTGGATCAATAACATTTCTCGTGATGATGAATTTCCATTTCATTGCTGTCAAATGTGAAGGCAGAAGACATTGTGGTACCTTTAAAAAAATGGAGAATACAGCTGTTGCCACGCAGCACGTAAAATTATATTTAGAGGTACTCAATAAGTTGTAGTAAATATGTTGTTGGTGTTATATTATGTACGTTGAGTCAATGCAAATTGTGAAACATCAACGTTCTGACTTAAAAATCATCAGACATTTATTAAGAGAGTAATTTGGCAAAGGCCCTGTTGCCAAGTAATTGGCAGGTGAGGGTCAAAAACGCAAACAGTCATAACAGAAGGCAAACAGCCCAACAACAAAAAAGACAAAAATCCAAAAATAACCAGAGAACCAGGAAACACTAATAAACAGGCACATGGGTAAGCACACAAGGTAACATAAGCAATGATCTGGCACACAGGAAAGGGGAGACAGAGACTAAATACACTAGAGACAGGAGGACAATGAGGAACAAGTAATCTAATCAGGGTGGGGCAGAAAAGACACAGGTGAAACCAATCAGGGCGGAGCAGGCAATCACAAAGGAGGGAAAAGGAACATAGCCGTAGAAGAGGAAGTAAAGAGGGACAAGACACACAAGGAAAGTACTTTTCAAAATAAAACAGGAAACAAGAAACTCAAACTATAACAAGAATTAAACACAGAAATAGACCAGAATTCAACACAAGGAAACAACCAGCCAAAACCATGACAATGATATTCATAACAACACGCTCAAACGACACATCATGACAGCATGTACAAACGCATAGGTAAATGACACATCATGACGACATACACAGTCAAACGACACATCAGTATGACATTCACATGTTCAATCGTCATAATTATGGCACAAATGCAACCTCATAGTGACGTTTGGTTTAAAATGGGATGCAAACTTCGGTCTCCCGGGTAAAAGATGTGTTGAGCGTGAGTGTGAGCCCCCACTCAACTCCGACCTCCCCGACTTGGCACTTTGTCGCTTTGGAAAGTACGTTGCGCTACGTCATCTGTTCAAGTCGTCTGATACTGACACGGATGACGAAATACGATGGGCTGTGACAAAACATCGATATCCGATGAGCTGGGGATGACAACGAACTGAGGCAAACACAAAGCATTGCTGCCGCACACTGAAGTATGTTGATTGTCATGGGGCAAAGTGTAAACATATGGAACCAGGTTTGTGCCAAAAAATAATTTTTTTATACGTATCAAACAAAAATAAGAAATTACGAGAGAATAAAAGTCACTGAAGCAAAAAAACTGTCATCTCAAAAGTAAAACATATAACTTGCAAACAGATTATTTATGTAATTTTGTAAACTATTGATCTTTTAGTTTTCTGACATGTCCTTTTGTTACAGTTCTCTCTGCTTCTTTCTCACTCATCAGAGTTTTGTTCTCACTGTCAGCTTTGCAGTTAGGCTGCCAGCTCTTGCATTTGTGCTTCTTGACTTTTTGTTTGCAGTTCTGGCACAAACGTCTTGCATTGGCAGGGTTTCAGGGGTGTGTCATCCATGTTCCAGGCATGATGATAATCATGCACACCAAGCCAAGAGCAATGAGCCTGTCAACGTTGGATATCCTGACAGTCATTATTCTTTAAAGTTCCCCTCCAGACACATTCTAAAGTACATAAAAATACTCTGCTATGACTAATATTTTATTTCAAATGTTTTTCCCACATTAAAAACCCTGACAACGGGCTGGAAGCACATCTACTCTTTCTCCCTCATTGATAAATTCTGGATCTATGAATCACAGGTCTTGTGCCCACCACCGTTGTTTGTGCTAACTTGACCAGTGAAAGATCAGTGAGCATCAAGGTGGCTGTTGTTAGAGCAGAGATTTTCAAAGTGGGAGGCGGGCCTCCCCAGGGGGGCTCCAAACGGTTACAAGGGAGGCTCAGAGAATGAAAGTGAAAAATGATTACATTAGTTATTACATTAGTTATGAAAAGGAGATCACATAGAATAGCTTATGTGTGTGATTTTGTTAAGGGGATAGTTCAGATATACAGTAGTTTTGGGGAATTATACTGTTTTGACACTTTCCCAGAATCAGAAACTAATAAATGGCTTATGACAGAACTTTTTTATGTATTTGGTGTAGTCTGAAGTTATGTCAAACAAACAAGATTAGGCTATCTTGGCTCAATTGTTGAGTGTCTATAGGGTCAAAATGGTGTCTGGTTAAGTTTAGGCCATCAAGTGAGGTGGGCCCATTCCAGTTTGCATATCGTGCCAACAGATAGTTGATGCTAGTTCCTCTGCGCTCCACCTAGCCCTTCCACACCTACATAACAAGAATGCCGGTTTGATAATGCTGTTTTGATTTCCTCCTTGGTCTAAACATCTTTCTACACAATGGGGGACATAACACAGATTTAGTGCTAATGCTACTGGCTACTTTAAAAGTCCCTCCCTACCAAACTGTTTTTACAGGAAACACATGAATATGCGAAAGGAAATAGCACTCAGTCTTCTGTTTTATGTGGACTTTAACTGGATATAAAGAGATTACCCTGAGCCAGAGGGCAGACCTTGGTCCAGCAGGTGATGGCGCCCTCCTGTGTGTACTGACCGATTGCAGTCTCCAGCAGGAAGAGTGGCAGGCCACACAGTACAGCAAAGAAACAGTAAGGCAACAGGAAGACACCTGCGCACAAAGAAAAACACCTGAGACAAGTGATGCTGTGTAATGGGATAAGGACTGGATCAGTGTCCATAAAGTGAGTGAGTGATCCAATGTACAGCGGCCATAACAACTATTTTCATATGGGTTAATCCGCTGATTACTTTCCCTGATTGATTCATCTGTTGGTCTAAAATATCAGAGAGAGTGAAAAATGTCCAGAAAAATCTTTAATATCATTTAATATTTTAAAAAGTTTACCATGTTAGATTAGCATGTTAGCATGCTAACATTTACTAATTTTACGAAACACAAAGTGCAACTGAGGTTGATGGAATGTCATTTGTTTTGCAGGTATGTGGTCATAAATTAAAGTAGTACAATTTTGACCTGATGATGGTGGTAGTCATATTAGAATTCACCCTGAGGGGAGCATGAATCTTTGTAATACAAAATACTGCACCAATCCATCAAGTTTCACTGTGAGGTGAAACTACGATGGTACGGCTAATAAAATATAAATTATAAATCTGAATAACCACTTTCCTAAAGGTGTCAGGGTTTCAGTTTTAGTATGTTATTTCTTGTGTTATGGTGTTTTGAGTTTATACTCCTGTGGTTGTTACCTTCTGTTATGGTTTGACTTTCTTGTTTCCTGTTTTATTTTGAAAGTCCTTCCCTCAAGACACTTGTCCCACTTTACATTTCCTGTATTTATTCTTTTCCCTCCACATTGATTGTCTGCCCTGCCCTGATTAGTTTCACCTGCTCCTTGTTACCTGCCCTTAAAAGTCTGTGAGTTTCCTTTTTGTCCTTGTCAGTTCGTTGGGTGTGTGTGTGTGCGCGCATGTTACCATGTGTACCTTGCCTGCCTAACACTGAAGTTTATCTTTTTTTAATAAATCAGTTTGTTAAACAAGTTCTGTCTGCGTCTGCACCTGGGTCCAACCCCTCCCTCGTGTTCCTGGCACTCCCGCAACAAATTGGCTTAATTTATTTTAGTACAAACTGCATAAGAAGTAAATATACTTGTTGCAGTTGGCACATTTTTATATTTAGAGCTGATTGAGAAATTAGATTTTATTTTTTATTAAGATAAGCAGCTACTGAGTTGCCCACAAACACCAGCATCTTCATAACTTTATTTTAGCTGCTGGTCCCAATTATCCATGTGGCTAATACAGTGAATTTCTACCTCCTGCCCAGGGACAACGGATGTAAATTAGCTTATAGCTAAAAATAAATTGATACAGAGGTGGGGTGAGCTTTCATAAACTTTGGCAAATCTGATTTGAATGATGACTTGTACCTCATGGAATCAAAAGCAGCTATAGTATATATTGTAACATTTGATAAGAGACCATGATCTTATGTTCTCATACAATCTTGATGATTTTTGCTATTGACTAGCAGCTCCTTTTAAACAATCCACATTTCATTCATCTTACAGGATTTATGTTCTTAAACTATTCTGCTTCTTGATATACTGTAGATGTATTGAAGAAATTAATAACAGCTGATTACCTTTATCTGTAAAGACCTCATTGGTGATCTCCATGGAACGTGCGATCGTGTAAAATGTTAGAATATTGACTTTGTGTGTTCCAGCTCACCTCCTCCATTCTTGTAGCACAGGTAAGGGAATCTCCATACATTGCCCAGGCCCACCACATTGCCTGCTGCTGCCAGAATATATTCCCTTTTCTTCCTCCACTGTTCCCTCTTTTTCACTTTGGTCTCCATGTCAGTCTTATGTGCTCAGTCCCTGATCAGAACTAGCAGTGCACAGTGTTTGGCCCAAGGCAGGCAAGTACAGGTGCAGTGGAACATGTCCAGGAAGTGTTGCTCATTGGTTGAAGTTTTGTAGTTTATCTTGTCATACCTCGCAGTAAGGAATCATCAAGCGCTAAATGCTGACTGCTCCGCTGTATATAGCCTGCAATATTAGAGTGGGCTGTGAGAGATAATAGGTGGGCAACTTGGGCGGTGGGTAGTCCAGAGGATAAAGAGGTGGACTAGTAGCCCGAAGGTTGCCATTTTGAATTCCTGGCCAGATGGCACAAATCTGGCAGAATGACAGTTGGCAACCGGAATGCTCGCAGAGTAAAGATCAGGTACAAGCTCATGCCATTGTGCATTTAATGACATATTAATTTATTTATTGTGTAATTTATTTATTTATTTTAGATTTTGGCCATTTCAGTCTTCCATACAAGGCTGCCCACCCAGTGAGAAGTTAGAAGCAGTACAGATATTTTCTGCAACACTTTTCCATCGGATGTTTTTCTTAACTTTTGATTGGGTGGGCAAGATGCACTTTTGGGGGGGTTCGGGGGGC
>JBBPCS010059355.1:0-17812 GCA_037974645.1 Hollardia meadi
GGTTTGATTTCTTTGCATGTGTGGATTGCATGGGTTGTTACCGACATCTGGTGAAAATTTCATGTCAATAGCACCTTAAGAAATATATATACTGAGAAAAATGGTGACGTGTTAAATACTTATTTTACCCACTGTATAGCAACCCACTTTAACATATTTTACATTTAGGCACATTTATTTCATCCCTACAAGAGAACGCCATTCTCGATCAATTAGGCTAATTAGTGGGAAATCAACGCTCGCTTTAATGTTACCCCTCTACTGACAGTCGCACGTGCTCTGCAGAGAGACAGAGAGAGATCTTCTCTTCGTATTGCATCCCTCCTGTAAATGTACTGATTGTTGTGTGACCATTCCTGTTTAATGCAGGCCTTGTTTGGTTGGTGCCAATCTCATTCAGTACCAAGTTGGTTCTGACCGTTTCGATAAGCTTCGACATTAACAAGTCTTCTCCACACACGGCTCACCTGCTTTTATGAAAACGGAATCGCAAAAATCCACAACAGGAGTTGGGGTTTTTTTTGGTAACTTTATAAATCATCCTGCTGACGAAGAAAGTCAACAGAGCAGACAGAAAGAAGAAGAAAGAAACAGAAAGAGGCGGGGCAAGCTGGTGTGCAAAATATTTTTAATGGACAAATATAACCAGCAAGTGTTTTACATTTTTATTCTTTCAGCTGTTACTAAACATTACTTTCGTATCTTATAAGTACACATTACACATGTACATTTTTCATTAGGTGCCTACTTTCATTAACGGTTTATGACTGCTTCAACACTGGCTTATCCCAGGCAGTGTCACAAGCACACCCAACCACACACAATTGCAGCAATCAATCCATGAGGCACTCTGAGCCCAGAGACAACTGTGTACATCAGCAGGAAAAATAATTGAATCCCAAAATAACTTCCTGCTCCCTCCTCCTCCTTCCAAACACTGATGAAAGCATTTAAAATAAGTACAAGTAGAAAATGAGGGGATTGAAAAGAGATGAGGTAGTGCTGATGACTGGTATTTAGACTGTGTTACAGACAGATATAGACCCACTTATAACAAACAAACAAACACACACACACCTACCAGCTGGAGCCTAGTGTGATAGCTTTTTAAAAGAGAGGAGGGCCAAGAGGGAAAAGCACACAGGGAAAGCATGTCTGCCTCTACTACCAGGGTTACTGACAGCTGACACACACCTCACCTGCTATGAAGTCTGCAATTGGCCGATCGGACTCTACAGCCACCAATAAACTCGCTGTTAACAGAGAGAAATGGAAGTCGTCATTAGATTGTATAAAAATTAAAATAAAAGGTTCAGATGGGTTATAAGTTAAAAGAAAACAGCATTAAGTGTCTTATTAAGGTCTTTGACCAGCACAAGCCTCCAGAAAAGCTGCGGTGATCCTTGGTATAGGTCCTCCAAATCTCTGGAATTCTAATAGAGTGACTTAATGTAATTCATCCAAAAAAATATTCCCTCGTTTGGGGTTTTGATGATATTGTCAGAGAGCATTATGTAACACATCTGGTGTAAAATTGGGTTGAGATCTGGTGACCACATGGCATATTAATCACATAATTTTCATACTCATCAAACTATTCAGAGAACCCATGTGTGGAAGTGTCACATTTATGTTTCTCTTCTCATTTATTCAGCTTTTTTACTTTATTGTGACATCAGTCTGTATGAGTGAAAGTGCGTTTGTGTGTGTCCATCTAGCCAACCATGTTTACACTGCACTCTTCTGGTACAAATAAATATTACAGCTCTTCAAGCATCGACTGAAATGACTTCTGAAGAAACAAGACTTTCCTAGAAAAATACCACAATAAATTGATAGTCATCCCAAAAACAAAACAAACTTCTTTGATGAGGAAATATATGATTAATTACTTTCAGAAAAACTTTCATGCATGCAGGTTGAAGGTGTCAAAATTACAGATTAAACAAACCAGGTATAACGTGTTAATTAGTAAGCTTTACAGGTACCGGCAGGCAAATTTTGTTCCCTTTGAACAAAATTCAAAGGGAAAATTTTGTTCCCCCTAAGCTAAGCCAACTGGTTGCTGGCTGTAGCCTTAAGTTAAACAGACAGATACAACACTGGTTTTCATCTTCTCATGTGACTCTCCACCAGAAAGCAAATAAGTGCACAATTTAAAATGTTTGCTTTCATTTGAAATTATTCCCTATTGAATTGTAACCCCAGAATTCCATCAGGCACATCTGCGCCCTGTTCTGACTGTGCCGCGGCCATGCCAACAGACTAATATATGGCTCTGATATAACATTTTAGTAAATCAGAATGACATCAAGCGGGATGTGTTTATGTGACTTCCTGTACAGACTGAAGGCTGCTGGAAACTGTCCGACCTGACCGCAGCTTTTTGTTCATCTCAAACGAGCCTATTGGGTTTTCTCGGAATGCTAGGAAGAAGTCTTAGGAGTCTTCCAAAGGAGTCTGTAGGACCTGATCCCAAGGACCGATCCTTGACTTTGAGAAGCACTGTGATTAATAATCATACCTGGAAGGTTATTAATTTCACACAATCCTTTGTTATGGCTTCCACAGGACGAAAATAATGTTTTTACCTCCAACTACTGACAAA
This sequence comes from Hollardia meadi, assembly GCA_037974645.1. NCBI lineage: Eukaryota > Metazoa > Chordata > Actinopteri > Tetraodontiformes > Triacanthodidae > Hollardia > Hollardia meadi. Next base: position 2,609 of record JBBPCS010059355.1, read on the forward strand.
CAATACTCAGTACGCTGTATATTGGAGCCCAAAGCTAAACACAGGAAATAAATAAGGATATTAAATATATATTTTTATGGATTCATTTATATATTGATTTTACTGTATAATCTACTCTCCCTCCCTCCTGTGTCAAGTTTTGACCCTAATAAGAATGTATGTAATCTCTGTAAAGACTTACATTCTGTTTGTATGTCAAGGTCAGCTAAACAATTCTTTTCTTACAACTCTGATTTAAGAAGAGTTCCTCAGACATCAGAAATACAGTTCAACAAATTTATTGTCCAAATTGGTAGTGTAGGAAGAAGCCGGGGTACCCTGAGAAAACCTACGCTGACACAGTGAGAGACTCAGTCAGTGCGTCCACTGAGTCTTTGTTGGTTTCAAAAAATCTCGCCAAAGGACTACAGTTGAAAATTAGCCAACTGGCTAACACTGGCACATTTCGAGAAATGTTGAATAATGTGCATTGTCCTTCTGAATAAAAAGAAGAGAAACAGTCATTTTGCGGCCCTATAATCTTCTTTTCTGCTGCAAACCTCCTCCACCTGTAGCTGCTGGTGTGCTGCTTTATGAGATGAGTGCAATTACAAAGAGGGCGGCCAGTAAACCTGCAACAAAAGTCTCAACTTCGAGCACATCCTTCCTGTCTTGATGTGATTCTGCAAAGACTGGACGATGGCTGCGTCCACAGCTGGATCCTGTAATAGTACTAGAGACTCAAGCCGCCGCCTACCACAGAACTTCTTCTGCAGGTCTTTCAGCACAGCCTTGCACACTTTCTTGGAGGTCTTGACATCCGACATTAGTTCTAACCTAACCCTAAAACCAAGTCTTAGCCCTGAAACAGCCCTTTGAAGTTTAAAATTAAACAACACAGAGACAGAAATACAAGTGTGTACACACACACACACACACACACACAAACCCCACTCAGGCACTGATTAGCTCATTAAGTAAAAGAGTATCTGAATTTGACACGACTGGACAACTGGCTGCCCGCCAAGAACTGGACGCACACTGTTTGAAATATGAAACTAAAGATTGTACCTGTTGCTGTGAGTGAGTGAGTGAGTGAGTGAGTGAGTGAGTGAGTGAGTGAGTGAGTGAGTGAGTGAGTGAGTGTTATAACTTTGTCTGAAGACATGGCGCATAAATAATGAAACAAGGCAGTGTCTTCAACAGGCTGAATGCAACATGACATATCAGTCACTGATGCAGAGAGGTATTCTAACAAGACTTCTGAAGCCCAGTCTTTGCTCAGTATGACTGCAGCACCCATGATTTGTATTAACATAAATTTGTCTGCACTAATTAACTGTTCAGATAGTATTTAATTAACCTTTGAGTGCACCCCCAACTAATGTCAAAGGTATGAAAAAACATTATGTTTACTTTAATCACTGACATTCTTTACAGATTGATTGATGATTGAATGTTTATAAAGACATCACATGCCCACAGTGCACTTATAGTCACATTCGGATGAAGAATAGAATAGATGAATTGAACTACATCATCAATAAAAAGATGATATGACATCCTGAGATCATCCAACTGGACACTGTCCACTCGTCAACTGAGCCACGACATTCTACAAATTGACAGTTAAAAAAAATCACATACAAACAAAGAAACAGGGGTGGAGACAATGCAGAATGTTGGTTGAGTAAAATGCCAACCGACAACGAAAAAGAGGACTGTACAGACACTGCACTCATTTCAAGTATACAAGGACCAGACGGCTCATAGTAATGGCCCTAGTAACAAATAATCTTTGTCCACTGTTCGACAACCACAATCAAATCAACATTACTCCACCAAAAACTGAAACTCAACAATCAGTTGGAGCCTCCTTTACAGCACCGTGGGGGGGCCGCGCAGTGTGAAACTCTGATAATTGGAGCACAACAGGTACCATTCTCCCAGTTTAAAATCACTGTTCCAGACCTTTTTGCAACGTTAAAGAGGTGTGTCAACCAAGACACAACGATAATATCAAATGTCTTTCGCATTTCAGGGTGAATCTTATCCAACCCTGATGCTTTGCCACTGTGGAGCTTTTTGACATCCTCAGTCTTTATCCTTCTCCTCAAAGGGTGTAAATGAAAAAACTCAGTCAGCCTTTCTCCTCCCCTGCTGAGACCAGCCTGAGCCAGGCCCTCCCTCCACTTTGTCTGACAGTTTGCCAGAACTTCTTTGAGGCCAACTGTCACCTTTACTTCATAGGCAGACTGAAGTACTCTCATGGCTGACTTTTTGCTTCCATGACAACAGAAGGTGGAACTTGTCTTACTTCCTAAACTTGAGGAGGCTTTAGGACCTAAAGCCTCCATCTTGAGCTGAGTTTGTTTTTGAGCCCCTTTCTGACCTCATGTCCTCCAGGTACCAGGAGGTATTAGTATTTGTACTTTTAAAAGATAAAAAATGCTGGGAGACAAATTGTTTGGCTGAGGAGGTACGCTACTTATATTTTGACACATCTGGTCTCACAATCAAGTTACTTATAGATGAATCAGTAGCTACATTTGTTAAATACTGCATGGCATTTCCTGTGTGACAGTCAATCGAAATAGTGTAGGCATTATAGCTTGTCACCACTACAGTGTTTGTCCACCAGAGAGCACTGACAAGTTGACAGACTGACTGGTACATTAAATGTTTTTTACCATGGGCAGAGGTGGGCTTTGTTTTAGGTGAGGGGGCCCATCTGCCACTGTGAAACACTGCAGGAAACTCCAAGACAAAACTGACCTTCAAGCATTAGTAAGTGCTGTAATGTACGCAAGAAACACAATATTCACCAACTAAAGCGCTATCACTATCCAGTTACAACACAGGCAGGAATGTCTCCTTGTGCTGTACTGCCCCCTCTACTGATGCATGTGTATATCTAAAGCATCAGCGGTGGGGTGGGGGGGGGGCATGTTCAGTCACTTAGGAACTAAGAAAAGCAGCCTAATGTATAGTTTGATTGTATTCCAGTGGTTTTACACCGTGTCATCTCTGTTTGTGTTCCATTGCCTTATATCTTACTGTGCACTCACCACTCAGGATCAACCGGCGTGATGTCTATCCGGGGAGGGGCTCCAAAGGGCAAGGACGTTGGCCTAGCCATGACTTCATTGTCAGGTGTCCGCGACCGCTCCCCCTGACGCCATGACAACGGGGGTAGCTGCAGGTTGCCTGAGAAACGTCTCCGGCCACGGCGCAAGTCAACTCCCAGTGTGCAGGACGGGGATGTGAAAGACTCACTGAGGTAGCAGTCTGGAGGCTCTCTGTTGTCCTGGGAAGAGAGAGAAAGGAAGGAGAAAGCACATGGAATTAAAGAACACAGTTTTTATATTCATTTAGAGTCACAGAGAGAAAGAGAAATGGAAAAAGAGAGCATTGAGACAAAGAAAATCCTTTCATTACATTACATTACATTAAGCCGAACTTCTTTCTCCAGCTAATCAACTGTTTGCCCAGTAAGGGGCGCCACAGGCTTGTTTCTGGCTAAAGATGGAGTTGCATATAGTAAAGCCCTTCATCATGCTCTCTGGTGATCTATTACAAAGTATTTATCAATAAGCACTTTTCCCAATCTATTGTCGCAGATGACCTCATAAAGAAGTGTAAAAAAATCCTACAAACCCAAATCCATCCTAAAGTTGAATTCATTAAAAATGGCTAAAAAAAACAAATGGCAAGAAAAGTTCACTAATAAAGCCTGTGACTGCCCACAGGGATGAATCACACCAGTTTTATTTTTGGAATGACTATACAATGCAATACAATAAATAAGATCTCCTAAATAGACTGTGCAGTATAACAGCATGGATCCCACATGATTCTATGATTTTTTTTCTTTCTTTCATCTTCTCTTCATTCATCCCTTCTCCAAAGCCTTCAATCTCTCCTTCCACCTCATTTACTGGCTTAATTTATCTTGTTAGCGCGCGCTATCTGTAGCAAACTGATTGCAGTGCATAAATAACCATGTTTATTCCTCAGCTACACAGTCTAATTTACATGTAATTCTGAAGGGCATGATAAATCTGGACTGTCTCTATTGTCTCATCGGCTGTTCACAATTCTGAAAACCTGGGCGTATTTATGGAGCATCTCAGAGACACACACAGAGAAATCATTCTCAGTTTGACACCACACGACTTCTCCACAAGAAGTAGAAGTTCACTACTTAGCTTTTATCCGCAAGTATTTTCAGTCAATGCATGTTCCCTTTCTTCTACAACTATTCAGAAAGCAATCTGGTAAATTCCTTCTTTTCCAATCTAACAACTCATAACATGTCATATAAATTGCGCATTTTTTGGGAAGATTAAGTTTGATGCAGATCGACTAAACAGACACCTGGCAGCACCTCATCAAGTGCTCAGCAAATTTTAGCCAGTACCATGGTAACACCAAATTATACATTATTGTAAACAAAAAATGTGTTATCTTACATTTCTTTCCTGGCTGAACTGATATAAACCATTTTTAAAAAAGCAGAGGTTAGCTTGATTACTTGATTAATACATCAGTCAACTGACAGAAAATAACGCAGTCTACAGTCACTACATTTGTCCACTGTATTTTGATAATCCAGTGAAACGGTTGAAGTCATTCTTCTGTTTTTTGAGGATATATTGCTTTTCTCTGTCTTGCACAAAAGTAAATTGAATATCTTTGTGTTTTAGGCTGATGTGACATCTTTAGGTAATTGTGAAAAGCAATTTTCATCATTATTTTCTGATATTTCTTTATCGAGCTCTTTAATCCGCAGATTACTTGAGACATCCATCCATTAGTTATGCTCGCTTATCATTGAGGCTTCCTGGGGCTGCTGGAGCCAATCCCAGTTGACATTGGCCGAGTCGAGGAGTACACCCTAAACAGGTCGTGAGTCAATCACAGGGCTGACACAGAGACGGACAACTCATTTCGCTCACATTCTTACATACAGGCTAAGAGTCGCCAATTAAACTAACTTGCATGTGTTTCGCCTTTTGGAGGAAGCCAGAGCTCAATGAGGAAACCAACAGAAAGACTCCAAGGTTCGAACTCACAACTTGTTTGCTGGCAATAAGGTTAACCCCTGCTTCATAATAAGAGTTCAAAGAGTTGGTTGTAGTGAGGAGAAAAAAATAAATAAATAAATAATTTGAACAGATTCCTTTTTTGAGTTCAATATCTTCTGGGCCTCCAGTAGTAAACCCTCCTTCCAGCACACTCTTAGACCCACGACAGTCTGCCTACTCACAGCTTCTGTGCATTACCAAACTAACTACACAATTCCAGAGATGGTCATGATGGAAGCATTACGACCTCAATGCATTCTTACTTTATACAGTACGAGTTACAGCTTGCTTTCAGTAGTGTAGGTGGTGACTTATGTTTCCCTTGGAGCTTCCCAGAATCCAACAAATTCTGTTGTTTAATCAGTGTTAATGGCCAACATGGATGCTGAATATGTTGGTGGGAACAGATACAGCAGATGCATTTGGCAACTTGCTGTTTTGTTGAAAAACTCAGCATATGCAGAGTTTGCCTCGAGCTATTTACTGCAGATTACAATTTATGCTTTAAGAATGTTAATGCAGATGTTTTCTAGTTGTATCGAATAAAGACTTCACCTATTGTATTTCACAGTGGGACAACTCTTCTGTGTTTTTGTTTTATTGGTTGTTTTTCAGTGAGTGTTGCTGTTCAGCAAATCGGTCATGTACCAGGAACCATTATACACATTGCTCGTCTCATCACTTTAGTTTCATGTATCAAATTCTTGTACTTGAGTGAGCTCTGTAGATTAGTGCTGTGTATATGTTGTACTGTGTACTATTTATTCAGGCCCTCTTGGAATTGCCAATGTTATTCTTCTTCCTTCGGCGATATCTGCCTTCCCGTATGTAAAGATTTTCCAAACTTTGCACACAGGTCCAGTCCAATGCCAAACTTCCTCAGCTGACTTTGTATGTTGATAGTCCTGATGGTGGTGCTACAGCAAACGTCTTTAAAACTTCATATCAAATCAACCGTAAGTGCTACGCCTAGGCCCAATGGAGCAGAAATTGTCATACACTTTGACCTGGCACTTTGAAGTCCATCACTCTGTTTTTCTCAAAAACTACATTTTTGACAACATTTTGAATTCTATCCTCATGTAAACAATTGCAGTCAATGGCAATTAGAGCATCGTTAAACATCAATTTCTCACATATGGATCAATCTTTGTAAAAATAAATTACAGACATCTCTTTGTTGTATAGATGAAGTACACAAATTCTCTGAATTTTGTCTTGATTACTGAATTTTTTTTTACACTAGTTTAAAAATTTGCCTTTACCTGCAGCCCTGCTGATTGTCTAAGTCAGAGTGTGAAGCCAGCTGGTTCCTCACTCTGCAAGTAGCCCACTGAGATCAGGGCTTGTTCTTGGTGTCTAAGATTGTGAGTTCAAAACCCGGGTGACTCAGTATGAACATCTTGTTCATTGTGCTGTGGACCCCCTGCCTGCATGTTTTAAATGTTTCTCTGATTCAACACACCTGATTCATATGATCAGCTCGTCATCAAGCCTGATAACGAGCCATTAAATTGATTCAGGTGTGTTGGAGAAACATCTAAAACATGCAGGCAGGGCATCACCAGGACCAAGACTGGGAAACACTGGACTAGAGACACATGATTTCAAAGAACTTTGTCATTTAATAAGTTCATCAGGCCATCATGTATTTGTCATGTGTGAAGCCACTTCATAATTCTCATCCTCATAATCTTATGTATGGAGTTGTACGGACCTGATAAGCTGCAAATGAATTTCCCTTCTTGGGATCAATACACTTGTCTGAATCTAATTCCTCCCATATCAGAGCACCTCTCTGTGTAGCCCAACATGATCACAATGTGCCCTTGGTGTCTAAGGTCGTGAATTCAAGACCCCGGTGATACAGAATGAAAATCAGGCATTGTGCTGTGTGAATTAGACTTGACAACATGACTTCAGGGTTTCGTGATTATTTTAGTCCAGACAGTTCTGCTGATGGATCCTCCTGTATTTCTCATTTGTCTTCATCCTTCTCGGCTTCCTCCTCTAAATGCTTGGTCCTGACCCCCTGCTGCAGAGCAGCTATAATTGCTGTATTGGTTTTCTGCTGGCCATGTGCTATGACACTGGAACTGGGTGTCTACAGTGTGTGGACTATACTATACTGTTTTTACTGTGTATGTTTTTATACATTTGTGCAATTTTCCCTCTTGGACAATAAAGTCATCATCAGCATTGATAATCAATCAATCATGGCACGCAGCCTGCAAATATTGTGCTTGCAAGATTCAGAAAGGCAGCTTCTTGTGTCTTTGGTGTTGTTTACATGTTGATATAAATAATACTCATACAAAAGAGATATTTTTTATACATGAATAAAATTATACAAGTGAAAAGACTTGAAAAACATACATTTTATGCTCCATTATTCTGAAGTTACCACTTACTGTATAACATTTAGTGATAAGAAATGAATACCAATCTTAAATCAAATTGCCATGCTCCCAAAGTACTTCCTCAATATAGTACCTGCACAATTTACTCGCATGTTATTTAATTAAAGAACAGACTCAGCAATCCCTAAAACTCATTCAGGTAGGTGGACTAGACACACACACTTGTTGGTCCTTTTGACTGCCATCCTGTCTCTTAAGTCCTTATTTTGAGAACACAGCTGAAAGACAAATCAGCTTCGCAACTGCTGTTTAGAATATAAATACACGACAACCGTCAAAAGGCAGAAGCATTATGTAATGAAATACAAAGCAGTAAAAGAGTGATTTATGAAATTAAAATAAGCTCTGCTGCCCTCCCCTCCGTAAGTATATAAAAAAGAAGAGAAAAGTAAAAGTAAAGTATTGCTTTCTGTTTGGAGATGGGAAGAGAGAAAAAATGAAAAAAATGACCGGTGTCATTGTAAAATGGCTTTGAAGGGAGAGAGTTGTCATATTTTCAAGGTTTGTGTCATGGACTCATTTGCTTTTTGGTAGTTTTGATCAAATTCTTGATGAATACATATAATATGTATAAATACATAGTCACATGATACTGTGAGTTACTCTGAATGCATGTTTTAACATACTGTATACGGCCATTGTAGAAGCCACTGCACTCAACAGCTCTACACACATCAATCATGATCAACATATGAATCAGGATAAGCACAGCCAACCTTTTAAAATGTGAGTCACTTTCCTTTTTCTTTGCATATAGCCATCATCTTTTTCTCTCTTCTTTCATGAAATTGTGAGGTGACAAAACATTTGATTGACTGTGAGAAGACAGGACGCGGAATTATGAGTGAATGGAAAGTTCTCTGTGGTCTCTGTGACCAGGCTTTAATCACTTGCCATTTTTCCAGGACTCACCAGGACATGTACCAGGGTAAATAGAGCAAAACATACGTCAATGCTAAGCCCAGTGTGGCACCCCATTTGAGGAGAAATGTTCAGCAGGTAGTAACACTAACCAATACAATAATGACGAGGCTAAGTTACAAACGAATCAAAAGGTCATTACCAATTTATTAGGTGCGCCTGAGTAATTTAATGTAATCCGATACAAAACCCCAAAAGTAAGCTTACAATGTTCAGTATTTGTCGATGTATTCAGATGGCTGTTGATTCAACTCCATGCTCATTTTTGAAGCTGTTCTTTGAGGTGGTTTTATATTAAACAGCATTATTTTGAAATGTCTTTTCAATACATCAACCAGTAAACTAACACTTTAGGCTCTCACACCCTTACACTTCATAAATGGACAGTTTACTCCAAAGTCAAAAATACATGTTTTACACCAGCTGAAATATGAGAAAACAAGAAAAAGCAGCGCACACTCATGGCTCCGTTTCAGTTCATTTAATCACCAACGTTTCGACAGGTTGTCTTCATCAGGGTATCTGATGAACGTTGGTGACCAACATCACCAACGTTTCGACAGGTTGTCTTGATGAAGACAACCTGTCGAAATGTTGGTGATTAAACGAACTGAAATGGAGCCATGAGTGTGCGCTGCTTTTTCTTGTTTTCTCATATTTGAGCCTTGCTGTCAGTGCCAGCACCTCAAAAAGACTTTGGTGTGCATTTGCCTATCCTCTTATTACACCAGCTGAAGCCATGTCTGCCTTCTCTTACATATAATGGAACTAGATGGCATGTTGCTTGTGGAGTTCAAAGTGGCAAATGATTAAATAAATAAAAAACTCAGTAGCAATGTCTCTGTCCAGAAATCATGACCCACTTCGTCAAGCTAATCCACAGACCTTGGGTGCTTCTCAAAGTCAAGGAAGGATCCTCAAACAGCTCAATTTGAAGGATTCTACATCATCAAATGCCGCCCAAGGACTGTTCCACTGTCCAGGATCCCCCGAATTCTCAGAATTTGAGTCCTTTGCCCAGAGAATTTTCAAGGAAGCCCGTTTTTAAACTCTGCATGCCTGAAGTACCCACGATCCCATGCGATTGCATCCTATATATGCATCTGATTTTCAATGATGCACTGATGCACACACACTAGCTTGTTCCATTATGTTTTCTCGGAATGCTGGGAAGGAGTCTTGCCTAGCATCTGTAGGACCTGATTTCCAAGAACCCATCCAACCAAAGGAGTATCCTTGACTTTTAGAAGCACCATTTGTTGTGAGCAGTTTCATGTAGGAACTATTTTCTTTCTACCGAATGACACCAAAATCACTGCGTGGAAGGAAATGTGCATCTATGTTGTTACGACATGTCATTACGACACGTAAACATTATTGGCATCCTCCTCGGCTGAGCTGTAACTTTGGCTAGCTTAGTTATCTTAGTTAGTTTGCCTCTCATCCCATCCTGATGCACATTTCCTTCTGTGCAGTGATGCAGAAAGAAAATAGTTCCTACATGAAACTGTTCACAACGTGGTCTGTTATTTTGAGTAATCAGGTTATGATTTCTGGATAGAGACATTGCTGTTGAGTTTTTAAAATGTATTTTCTGGTGCCTCGAACACCACATGCAAAGTGCTATCTAGTTCCATTATATTTGCGAGAAGGCCGATATCTCCAGAACTCAGCAACTCAACCCCAAATAATCTAGATGGATAGATAGCACTACAAGTAAGAGGGGAAAAAAATGTATTTTGGATTTTGGGGTGAACTTCCCCTTTAAATGACACATAGCAGAAATGGGAACAGTAAAACCATTTGGCACAGTAAAAACTGAGGTATGACTGCTGCTCGGAACTGCACTCATTCCTCCCACATATGAAACCTGATATACTTAGATGACCTTAAACTGCTGTAATGTGTGTGCATGTTAGGGGTGTGTATCTGTGTATGTGTCTGCAGGCAGTAGCAGGATGGGTTAGGTGCAGAAGTCCATTAGCCCATTAATAGCACTACCCCCACAGCTTTTTTGTCTTCCTAGGGCCACTAAGTACAGAGGCTGTGACATACTCATTAGTCTCATGCACATATACATCATAAACGTGAGAACAATGTCTATGCAGCACCTTAAGCACTTCATGCACACACACCGAAACACACAGTAGCCAGGTCACAAGGCCCCAGTTGCAGAATGAGATTAATCTAGAGATAATAATGTACCTTTGCAGCCTTACCTAGACCTTACAACATGAATCCGTCTGAGCCTTTTGAGACTGTCCTCGCTGGAAAACTGACTGATTGGTCCGATTGGTCATTTGTTCAAAGAGGGACCTCAAGCGACCTTATGCTGTCATGTGATTTATGACTGTCCTCTACAGAAAAACACACAACATAGGTTGTAGTTGCCTATGTTTAGGAGAAGAAACAAAGCAGGAGGGTCTTTCTACCAGAGCAAAAACAGGAGACTAGGATGCATGTCCAGTCTCCTATAAACTGTACCGGTTTTCTTTTACCATGAAGACAATTTTTCTCTAGTTTCAGATGCATGAACTTGAAAAAAACACTACAAATAGGGCATTAAATAAGCCTACACTCATACGCTCTCTCTACTGTTTTCATGTAGTCATGCAATTCCTACTGAGGGGGTTGAGCTCATCATCAGCACATATCTCTTTTTTTTAGAGACAAATCTCATGTTATTCCACTGCGCACTGCATGTGCGATCAGACCTGTGACAGTCAGAAACACAGCTTCTGATTGGTCGACAAGTCAGGAACACAGCTTTTGTTTAACAGACTCAACCAAATTAATCATAAGATTGACAGTGCATTGCTAACAACCATGCTAACAACAACAGCTGTTTTCAATATGGAAAAATGGATACCAAAAAAATCACAGATTGTGCATGGGCGATAAACTGCCAAACCACAGCTGTCACAAAAAAATCCATACCGTCAAAGTAAATATGAGGACGTTTTGGAAGTGGATATATGTACAAGATGACATGTTAAGCTGTTGAATGGTTTATATAGCCCAACCAGTACGGAATTTTTAGCGAGTTTATACTTTTAATTTGAGAGTATAGAAAAATAAGATAACAGTATATCACCCATTTTCCTTTACATAAACACACAAACATAAAAAACATAAATAATAATCTTGATATGGATCCCTTATGCATTTTGGGGTTTTTTTTCAGCATGTGTATTGGTCATATATTTACAGCTGAAAAATCAAGTTAGTGTTCACTGGTATTTATTTATCACAGATTCTTTCTGTTCTTTCATTGGAGAAGTTTATAAGCGTACTGAAAAAAAAAACATCTGTAGTTCAGATAAGCTGACAGGTAATTTAATCTAATAAAATATGAATTGCCCAAATCATTTTGATCAGGACCTGTACAGATTTTGTTTATTAACAGAACACATGTAATTAACAAAACTTGAAATGCTTACAATTAAACTTGGGATTAGTGAAAATTAAGCACTCAACTAGACTCAGTTCACTCCCTCTGAGCTGAAACAGACTGTAAACCATCTACTTTTCAAATTATTATGATTATTATTATTATTAATTTGGATTATTTGTATTTTTTCTCTGTTGGCATAATGATCATCTCAGGGCATCCTGAGATGCATTATTCCCATTTTTTACCCATGCCCACCGACACCCAAATCCCTCTACGCTCTTCGACACCAAGGCAACCAAACAACAGGGATGAAATGAAGAGACAAACTGAGAAAACAACACCTGCTTCCCATCAGTTATAGAGGGGGAGGTATAGAAAGTGGGAGAGGAAAGATGGAGAGAGCTGTTGGTAAGGAACAGGAGAGAAAGAGCTCTGACAGAGAGCAAAGAAAGTGAGACGATAACAGCAACAAAGGAGAGAACAGCTGGGGCAGGGCAATGAGAGGGAGGACTTGTAGTGAAGGGTGAGTAAAGCAGAGAGAAAGTGAAGAAGGGAGGGGGGAAGCTGAGTGAAGGTGGGAGAAAGAAAGAAGGAGGGATCGCAGTGCTGGGAGAGCAACTGAAAGAGACTGATTAGTATTGTATGAAATAAGACACATTCATCTGGAGCCGAGCACAGCTTCCAGCAGTATATACGTACAAGTAAACAGCACACTGTGTGTACGTTCTATACACTCATGAAGAGAAATGCCTACCTATGCATGCACAATAAGCACGCATGATGAATAAAACAAAGATGGTTGATACGGTATATTTGTGCTCTCCGTGGCAGTGTGTGTTTGTATGCTCATGTATTTAGGATGCTGGATTGAAAAGAATGCATGTCTATGCCTACGTGTGCAATGAATAATAACAACAACAAAGAAGAAAATGGAATTTCCCCAATGAAGGATTAATAAATTACTTTTTTCTCCTTAAATCAAATGTTGAGACAGCAGATTTAAAATAAATCAAACAATATAATAAAAGTTTGGATTCTAAAGGCAGGGTTGTCGCCTTTGAATAAAAGGCCATTTCAGGTTTAATAACTCCATTCAGTTTTAGATTTATAGGCTTCTAAAAGTGATGAAACATTCCCCTGAGGTTGACAGCTGAACAGGATATTAATAAAACTGTTTGGTGAATTATTATCTCGCCTTTCTTTCTTTTACCATCATCTTTTTTCTTTATCGCTGTGAAATAGCCCGATCTCCACGTCTCAGACAAGAGATAATATAAATTGCCTACTTTCCACCTCTATAGAAAAGTCTGACGTAATAAAATAGCTCATCTCAGGGTTGAGCACCAAAACATTCAGTGTAACCGGCTGGAGGCTATTTTCAAGAAATTTCTTTGCATGTTTATTTGCACAACAGTTGTCGTTCTTTTTTGAGAAACAGACAGTTGAGATGTGACAAATGATGAGAACCAGACTAAGATGCAGACTGGATCCATGTTCTTCCTTTGTTCATGATTTTGTTCCAGAATTATTCCCTGCCCCCCTGAAAAGAAGCATTTTACCCTTTTTATTCTATCAATGTTTCCATGTGTCTGAGTGTAAACTCTATGGTAAAAATATCTTAACGTTTATAGATTATTAATAGCTAACCTCATCAAGACATTCATTAAGTAAACATCCTGCCAAAGTTTTCTGCGTTTCTCCCTCATCTTGGCCACAAAAGTCCAATTACACGTATAAAGTGATGTGAAGCTCAAATAACAAGTTGATGAATTGGTTTGTGGATCATCACAATGTTAATAACAAATCGAACATTAACTAAATATTAATATCTCCAAAATTACTCAAAGTATGGCACAGTAAAGGATTAAGTATAAAAACAAGTTTTTAATTAGTTTTAAGTTCAACTGCTTTCAATTTTATGAGAAACATACTTTTTGCAGATTTTTGAAAGCTCAGTTTGCATCTACAGTAATTCTGTCAACTGGGCAGGGAGCACATGCATTAACCTTTTTTTTAAATATTTAGTCTTTAAGGCTGGAAAAATGATTTAAGCGTGATATGGATAAAACTGGATTTAAGGATTCAATTCAAGGATTTATATTTGATTAAATGCATTTTATCGTCAAAGATAAATACTTAACAGCCCCTGTCCTTCTCACTTGATACTTTAACATACTTTTTTTTTTAAAACATTTTTATTGTTAAAAACACAAAATCTCAGAGGAAAGAGCATTCTTTTCACCTATTGTGTGAACTAAAATATCCTATTTTTCAAGTGCAGGAAACCTAAAGCACCACAGTGAGTTCATGAAAGGAGGAGATTCAGAGAATGACAAGGTGTGAACTCAAAACGATGCCAGATGATAGACTGGCAGGCGATGTGCCACAGGTCACAATTCATATAACCCAAACGGAGAGAAAACCCTCCTCCTGACCAGACACAAAAGGGAAATAGAGAGACCAAAGGAAGATAACTGTGTTTGGTAAAACCAAAATAGAAACCGTGGAGTGAGGTGAGATGTAAAGAGAGAGACGACTGACAGAGAGGACAAAGCAGAGAGGATGGGAAGAAGGAAGAGAGAAAATATTGAACTGTTGCTTTCACTGGCAAAGATTCAACTATCAGCTTCCAAGCTCTCTAATTGGAGAATGAACAGCTGTTCGCTTTGACCCGCACTCCCTGTAAATACAAGCTAACCTACCAGAAGAGGAGAAAGAGTAAGAGAGTGATGGAGAAGAGATGGAAGCTAAAAGAAGTGAGAGAAAAGAGACACGGAGAGGCAGCAAAAGAGATCATAAGGGAGGAAAAAATACAGAACAGAAGGAGAGGAGACAACTGATAAAAACAAGTCCACCAAACATACAACTTATTTATTGCATTTTCAAAATGACACTTGTTTTGGGGGCACCCAAGATCAGTGTTTTCTGATCTGGTGTCCCCTTTTGATTCTGACATACAAACAAAATTCATAAATTTCACAATCCTTACAGGTAAATGAGGTGTGGTTATTTTACTGACAAAAATAACACAGCACTATGTCACATTACCGAGAACTGTAAGCTACTAATACAAGGTTTTTCCTATACGTTAATTTCTTTGTGGCGGCCCGCCACAATATCAGCACTGCCCGCCACATATTAATTTTCTATTTTTGGACCTCACCCCCTCTCATTCTCTCTCTCTCTCTCTTTCTCTCTCTCTCTCTCTCTCTCTCTCTCTGTTTCCCACACATAGAAGTTACTTTGGTGTGGCGCCCAGTTATTACATATGCCAAAGTATATTTAGCGACTCATTTTAACATTTTATATATACAGTATATATATATTGTCCTGTCCAGCAACATAGACATGCAGAATGATAGATCTGGATGCCCTATAGTGCAGGGCAGATTTGCTCTGCAAG
>JBBPCS010059365.1:0-17809 GCA_037974645.1 Hollardia meadi
CCCTCGGGTTGGAATACATTTGCTCTTTCTGCGCATGTGTGCCCCAGGTGGGGGTAACGGTGACGTGACGAGTTTCCTCTAAACATCATTCATCATTAAATTACAGAATCTATGCTCTAATAGCAGTACTCTCTAGTTTCATAACAGTTACACCAAACCTTGCAACAATAAACAGCACCTTATTTTTTGTGTGGCACACAATAAGGTAGAGTGTTACATTGGGAGGTGGCAAAACGATGGGTGAGAATTTTGCAGAAATTGAGAGGACACTAAAAGTCTTCATTTGAGCCCATGCTTCATCAACGCTATCACACATCTGTGGAGCACAAGCAAGTTCCAGAGACCCTCAACAGAATCACTACTTCAATCAATGCTTAATAAATGCTGATATGATTTGATTGCATTGAATGTCAGTGGAAAAACAAAATGAGGAAAAACAGGTCCATAAAGAAGAGTAGATGTTTCAGAAGAAATACATGATCTGATCTACTATATGAAATGACAAAGACAAATAAAAAATGGGTTAAATGGAAAATGGGTTAAAAGCAAAACTAAGTTTGATGGAATTAAAGAAATGCAATGCAGAGCAGAAACAAGGCGAGATCAGTTAACACAAACAAGCTGAAATGAAATGCTCACTGGATCTGGAAAAGAGTGGTTTAATACTAATTGAAAATTCTGATCCGATTCAAATTACTGATCGTACAGGTCCCATAATCCACACTGCAGCTCAACAGTTCCAACTCAAGTGTTTTTCAATCAAGACATAAAAACAATCTGCCCTTTTACACAAACCTGAAACAAATTACAGCACTGCACATTCTGAAAATCAGACACTAGTAGCTCCCTGATCACGGCTGTGATCGATGATGGAGCAAAGCGAATGCCTGTGGAAACACCAGTAATAGTGTTTAATTCAGTGGAAAGCTATGAAGCACAATATTATGTCTGTAATACCTGTCTGATATTCCAGGCTGTTATCCAAAATTATAATAAATTGTAGAGTTTTTAATACTCCGTCACTGAATAACATCAAACTAATTTATTTATAATGTAAAAAGGAGGCAATAAAGAGCACATCAGCAATGCTAACATGAAAATTAATTACATTACAAATATTAAAAAAACGAACAAACAAACGTTGTTCGTGGAAAAGCACAGACATTTCATAACAGAACAATGCCATGATTCACATTCGTCAAGTTTTAACCTGGTCTATTTATGCACTTCAAAATTTCTTTCATTTTTCCATGACTGCTGAAACGTGCATTTGGAATTTTCACATCATCCCTGTAATACAGGAATATTAATATAAAATGACCTCTAACCTTTTTGTTCTGTGGCAGGATATGTCAGTCTTAATCTAAAAAGTAATAAAGGAACCTTGAAAGTCAGTCAAAGTCGTGAAAAAGGGTGAATATTTAAAATTAAGTAGGGCTCTACCATTTTTAACAGTGCTGACTTTTGCCTTTAGCTGCTTTAAAGATGCCTGCTCGATGTCAAGGACCTGTACTCCTCTATCCATCCTTTTGAAAGTTAATTTCATTTTATGCTTTGCGTTAGTTGTTATATGATGTTCTGCCGAGCTGTAAAATGATTTTTATTTTTTTTTATTTTTTTACTGTGTACAGCATCATGTTGGCTGATTTTATGTGGTTGTAAAGCACATTTTTACATTGTTTTTCTGCAATATAAATCATAAATATGTGCCAATGTCAGAGAGGGTTCAAAACTATTTTGCTGGATTTCGGACAGAACAGATTCATCTACACAGAACTTGTGGGAAAAGTGGGAAAAAACTGTCTTTCCTTCATCACCAGACTTGCAGCTGGTGTGACTGAAGCTGACAGTGAGCTTTGGTTCCCTCTGCTGGCACTTCTTCGAACTCTTACACAGGGACAGACTGGGATTATAATTCAGGCAGGGTATCTAATGTCAGCCCATCTCCACATTCACAAGAGTCCATATACTGTAAGCAATTGTTGAAATACAGTATGTTTACTGTGTATGCCAGCAACATATCTTTAACTTTAACTTTAAAAACATGAGTTTCAAGAATTAGTCAACTGCCCTTCCATAATTAAGGCAACAGGAATACCTATTAATAATTTTTGTGCACTTTTGGAGTGTTTGTTTTGAATTTCCTCAGAGCTTCTGTTTATCATCATGAAGCTAACTGGAGATACTTCCACCTGACAGAAAGGAGTATGCAGCTCTTTATTTCCAGATTATTTATTCCTGTTTTCCTACATAGCATGAATTTTCATGTGCAATATCAACTTGGGAAAGATAGATGTGGTACGATATGTGGAGCGCAGCCCTGTTACTAAATTTTTTTCTAGCACCAACCACGTCCTTTCCATTTAATGCTCATCCAGGCACTGACTGAATGTGGTGTTGACCTGGGAATGGGCCCCAACAATCAATTATCTTCCATGTTGCACCTTTAAAAGACATGGCATACACAACTAATGTAATAGGTTGTTTCGTTATTCATAAAAGACTCATGTCTGAAGGCTAAATCATGGTTTGCATGTCAAAGATTAAGCCCCTTCATGTGACTTCTTTCAAATAGAACAGCACCCATATGCATTAAGACATCTTCTTGGCTAATATTATTATGATGCAAATAAACCTTTTTGTAGGTTTTGTTCATTCAATTTGTAAAGTATTTGGTTCCTCTATGCTTTTTGTGATGAACAGGAATGTGGAACTTAAGAGGGTACTGTTGAAGCCATACACAACTTAGGTCTTTAAACTGCATACATACAGTATGTTCACTTACAGATCTCTACTCTGAAATAAAACCAGTTGCCATGTTGAATCACAGATTTATATGTATGGGTGTAATGATTCTGTTCAGATCTTGATTTTTGAGTAACAGTTTAGTTCTTAAAAATGGGGAAAAACTGTAGGTTTTATTAAATCAACTCCAATTAAAATGCAATAACAATTTGCAATATGAAGGTAGATGAATGAGAATGGAATGCAACACAGCGTTTGTAATTTACGAGCAACTCCTGAATGCACCGTGCAGTCAGTTGACAGACACAGGCAGCTCATCTGTTTACCACAGATCGACATGGAGTAATAACATGGTCAAAATTGGACAAAGCTCAAATTAAAGACAAAGTGGGAGTCTATTTTTGTTGGGGACACGACTGATGGTAAACAGCGGTAAGTTCGAGATGAGAAACCAAATGAGAGTTCAGCAGGTCGGTTGAGAAGAAGGGGGCGGGGACGCAACCGTGTTTGTATCGCTGTTTTAGTCTCCGTTTCAGGCTTATTATACCCCAATTTAAATCACACCAATGTACCATACATGCTTGAGAAAAACACATTCTCAGTGAGGCAAAGGTTCACAGAATGTGTAGCCTGATAAACGCAGCCCAGCTGCTTCAGCAATGATTTAAAACCTGAAAACGTCAGATGGATAATGTGTTACAGCCATGTCTACGCTCTACAAACACAACATACAGTCTGGGGCCCAGATGGCTCGACCCAGTGGAAAGACAGGTCAGACTGGTGGCATGGAGAGGGCACTGGGTTTGACTGTTGGACACAAGCATTGCTCTGGTTCTCTGTTCAACTAAATATTTGCTGAAAGCATTAGAATACTGTATTATGATGCAATGTGGTGTGCTATTTACAGGTCAAATGTGATGATGCAAGGTTTGTGTGGTAAAAGATGCTTTGAAATTGTAGTTAACTATCTGCACGATACTGTGTTTCTATCCATTTGTGATTGGAATCCTCTCTTACATCCTTTCCTGGCTGAAAGCCACACCTCCAGCTGGGGAATAATTTGCAAAAAAAACCTGCCATACCAAAGGCGGCTCTTGTCAGCTGCCACGTCCCTGCACGCTGGTGGCACACCACTGTCACTCACTGTCACGCCACTAAAGAGAGGCACAGAGACTGAAAAGAGCCATTTGCGTCCGGCTGTGTTGCAAGTCTATTTTTAACCAAAAGCCATCAAGTGGGAGAGTACCGTGGAGTAATGAGCAGCCTCGCGCATTTCTTGCTTGTTGGATTTGTTTTTTGGAAATATCTT
Source organism: Hollardia meadi (assembly GCA_037974645.1). Classification (NCBI taxonomy): domain Eukaryota; kingdom Metazoa; phylum Chordata; class Actinopteri; order Tetraodontiformes; family Triacanthodidae; genus Hollardia; species Hollardia meadi. The sequence continues at coordinate 4,055 of JBBPCS010059365.1, forward strand.
TGCATTAACATTCAATAAAAACCATCGAAAATCTTTTGTGCTGGAAGGAAAATATCACTATGAGCACAAAAACACAAATTTCTTGGACAAAATTGGAAAAAACTTAAAAAGGCTTACAAATACAGACATACTACAGCCTCACATACAGACTACAATAGTAAAACATTAAATAAGCAGGCATCACTACTGCGTCACTTCCCTTAAAACTTTTGATTATAAATTGATTACAATACTTAGGCAATTTCCTCTACCTTCAAGTATTCCAACTCTTCTGCTTAAAACTAATTAGTTATTAAAATCAGAACTTGACACACTTATATATCAAACAGTCTGCATGTTTATTCAAAATGGTGATTATAATGGACTTTCCTGGCATGGAGCAGATTATTAGGCAAAATTCCTGAATGCCAGAAATCAATCATCATGTTTTTATGTAAGAAAGGGCAATTAAGGATTTAATCAAGAACTTTTTTCTCATGAATCATTTGAAATCTTTGGCGTTGTAAATCATTTGCAACTGAATCTACTGAACTATTGTTCAAAGGTGAAATCTGTACACTTTTAAAATATCTATTTTTTATGGAGTGTAGTGACAAATACAGGTTATGGAAGCGTTACAAGACATTGTGCATATTACTAGTATTTTCTTCACATTAAAGGAGTTAGCACAAAACATTAAAAGCCATTTAAGCAAAGAAGAAGAAGAAGAGGACCACCACCACAAACAAACTGCATATCTCAGTCTGTCCTCACAGACAGGAGGACCAAAATGCAGGAAAGTGGCTTTAGAGGGATTTTCACATTCCCATGTGTGAATGTGATTCTTGCCGTTTGCGTGTTTTAAGTGGGCGTTCAAATAAAGACACTGTTTGGGATTTTATGCCAAGAAAACAGAATTGCACTGCAAATAATGAGGGGATGTTTGAAAGAAAAAAACATTCCTAACTTCTTACAAGGAGGAAACATAGAAAATACAAGTAAAATAAAGCAAATATTTCATATTTCACGAACTTTTACTTTGGCTGGTTGGAAGATGTTTGTTGGCCTCTCACTAGTGAAAGCCCAGCCTTAAGGCAAACAGCTTGGCAGCCTAAATAGAGCATATAAATAACAGGTGGTCTTCAGTGCCAGAGAGACCCAACTCCTGAATATTATATTCACACTTCAGAGGGAAAGAATCAGTGTGGCGCCTTGACAAATCTCCAGTGGGCACAGTGTCAACCATTGTTCTCAGCTACGTGTAACTGCAATCACTGTGTAGCATTTCTGTGAACGCAAATCACTGCACTGCTGCAGTAGAGTGACATAATCTTGTTCCAGCTTTTCATTATTAAAACATGACAAACTTTTCCTTCACTCCTCATCACCCTTTTCATTCCGACGTAACAACAAAAGAAGCGGATGCCATCATGGCACTTTCCTGCTAGTTAAGATCCAGGTTCTCAACGTTCCAGCTGCTGCAGAATCACATTCAGTCCTCCTACTGTCTCGCTCTCATTTGGATAAACAAGTTAGCCGCCCCACAGATGATGCAAACCCTCGCATCCAATCTAATTTCATTCAAATTTAATAAACTAACCATCAAAGTGGAGGCAGTGTCAAGATGCTACAAAGATTATTGGATATAAAGTGAAAGCTTGAAGCGATATTGACGTGCAGCAAAAAGAAGAAAAAAAAGCCAAAACAACAGGATTAAAAGCAAATGTCAGATTATGGTGTCTGGCCTGTGTGTGTCATTGTGACTGTTGAGCCAATTAGCAGCAAAGCCAGGTGACTCATGTAGAGATGAAGCATATTAAATTAAAGTAGCGTGAAGGACAGATGCAGAGGCAAAGACTTTGGTTTGATGACTGACAGACTGAGCTTACAATATGAATAACTTATTCCTTTTTGATGCTTATATACAGCCTATAGCATGATGTTTCTTTTCAGGATGGTTCAGGAAAAGAATCAGACTTTTTATTGCTTGGTGCACACTATCAAATATTTTAACAAAGATAAAAGCAACAGATGGGAGGCCCTGAATCACGACTAAACATCTCGAGAGGCACTTAACATATGTTCAACACAAAAATCAACAGATGATAACTGCAGATGCTTCAGAACAACTCTCAGTCTGTACACAGCCCCAATAAACTACTCTGTAGGGTTTTAAACTTGGGCAACAAGTGGCTGATCGCTACAGAAAAAACTAAGAAGAAAGAAGAAGAAAAAGATATCCCTTCCATTTGTGAAAGGAGTTTGCCGTTTCCTTACCGTCATAGCTGTCTGCTAACAAACCAAACCGCTCCAGAACCTTAACAAAGAGGACCACAACCACCAGCACAGCAATCATTTCCAGTCCCTCCAAGTTCATAGTCAACATGTCGGAGCAGTCACAGCCTGCCCATGGCCAAAGACGCAGAGCTCAGCGGCAGCACTGCCTGCAGGCCACTTAACTCCACTCAAGAGCCCTGCATCTCTGGGTCTGATGTGAGACCAGCACAAGTCAGAGAGGGAGGGAGGGGAGAAGTGTGTGGAAGAGAGAGGAGGGAGGGAGGAAGGGGGGTGATGGAGTGGCAAGGACAAAGATGAGGGGGTGTGATGAGACAATGGGGGAAAAAAAGGGGGGGAAGGGGGTATAGACTTGATCATTTTGACAAAAAGAACCAGAAATGATTGGCAGAACGCTAAAAAGGAGAATGAGAGATGGTGGCGATCCACCAGTTGCTGTGGCATACCGTTTGGGTTTGTGCAAAGGTCAAATCCACTGAAGTCACAAATTCTGTTTGCTTTTTGTGTTCACCAAGGAAAATTCTTTTTCATCAACAGTATTTCTACCTGCACACATTCACATTTATTTATATTAGCCAACAAAACATTTGATACTTATCAGGTTATTTTTTTCCAGATTGAAATATCTTAACTATTTGATGGACGTGCTATGACATTTTATACAGACATTCGTGGTCCCCAGAGGATGAATCTTCACTGATTACGATGATCACCTAGCTGACTTTTCTTCTAATGCCACCATGAGGTTGGAATTTGTGGTTTTGAGGAAATTAAATTTGGTACACAGGTTCATGTTCCCTTCAGGAACCTTTCATCTAGTGCCATTATCAGTTGAAACTGTCTATTTTTTTTTTTTTTTGCTTGTAATTTTGTCGACTATATTCATTTATTCACCCAATCTCTTGATGACATGGTGACAAATGGTGTTCCCGAGCAGTAAATCTATTTTTTGACATACTCTCAAAAACACGACTCACTTTGATTTTAATGCTAACTGAAAACACACAAGTATCACACACATGCACAAAGGGAGGGGAGATGTTTTAACATTCCGACTTTTACAAGCAGCATCTCTGTTTAAAGTCTGCAGAGATGTTGTCGGAATTCTGCAGGCGAAGATTCCGTGTGGATTTGCTAAGAACACCTCCATCAGCTGTGTTTAGTGCACATTATCATGTTAGCATAACAACTAAACTATGATGGCGATAGTGGTAAACATGACCGGCTTAACATTAGCATGTTAGCATTGTCATTGTGAGCATGGTAGCATTTAGATCATAGCCTCAAGAAAGATGCTAGCATGGCTGTAGACTATTAATCTTGTTAAATAGACGAAATCCTTTCTAAATGAACCTCCATTTCCTGAACTTCTTCTAATAATTGAATAATTTTGTGGCTATAGATTTTTGTCCACTGTGCACTTATATTTTCTGATCAAATTCTGGACTCTCTGTCTGCAGAGCTTTATTTTCTCTTTCCTTATCCCACAATTATGAACCTAACATTAAGCTTTCCTCGATTAGGGCAAAGAGGGCACTTGTCCTTGGAATAAAATTATGAAGGGCAGTACAAAATACTTGTGTTAATTAGATGTCACAACATGTCGGAATTATAAGTTTAAGCAGTTAAAAAGCATAAAATGCTATTTTATCTCACACAATATACTGTACTATTATATAAAGAAATAAAATGTTAGCAGACATACAGTCTGGCAGTCAAACAGAAAAATGCTTCACAATTAAGGTTGAATATTGCTGGAAACAGCTTATCACAAACACTGATTTTTGACAGAATAATAGCAGCAAATCATAGAACAATTTCTGTAGTAATTTCACTGACACAAAAAACAATTCCTCCCTGAGCCCATGATGTGAAAAAAATATTTCCAACCTTTTCAATATTTACTCTGTTAAGGAACTAATAACGGGTGTGATTGAGTTGATCAGTGTAAAATGTCAGCAGGAGAAATAACCCGTTGTGTGTGACCTCATCAACACCCGGACTTAAAATAAAGCACAAAACCTTAAGGGAGAGATGACGAGGCAGAGGTCGGAGAGAAAGACAACACGGCAGAGAAGAAAGGACTCAGAGGTTGAAGGTAAAAATATGCCTGCGGTCAGCAGCAGGTGGCTGCTTGAGACAAAGGAAAAGAATTCATCCGGTGTCTCCTGATTCTCACACTAGATAGTAGGGATGCACAATATGGATTTTTTTCAGCTGATACCGATAACCGATAACTACATGCCTCTCATGGCCGGCATTGATAAGATAATTTCACATCTTTGTATTTTAAAAAGAAGTTCATAACCTGTATTTTATGCACCTGAGGGTAAGAAAGGCTAAGATTTAAGGAACAAAGATGGATGATTTATTATATCTAATTAGCCTATATTTTAGATTATTTCTGCCAAAACAATATTCCTGACATGTAACAAAATACTGAAAAATATTTTTAGTTTAGAACACAGAATAGCTGTTGAGTTCTCCTTGTTCTGAGCTGGGTGATGAAATAAGCTTGTTGTAGTTCCTTTTTTTGTTCTCTCTAAAAGTTTCGCTCTAAAAAGATTTGTTGTGTTAAAACTAGCAGACTTTTCCCCTCCTCTCTGAACCCTTGTGAAACATACAGTATATTGCAAACTGCAATCATGTTGACTTACTCTGAAACTGTAAAAAGGTGTTCACTGACGACATGTTAGAAGTGGCTCTTTAGAAGCAGATTGACATCATCAGCACGAAAGCATTTGTCTTCTCCGTGTTCATTGGAGGGTCGCAAACCAAATTTCAAAAAAGGGCTCTCACAATATCAGATTTTCACTACATGACTATTGTGGCCAAAAGAACTCATTATAACAGTATTATTGTGATATCTATAGTTAGTAAATTTGAAAAAATAAATCAGGCAAATGTATCTTTAACTTTGTGTGTTTTGTCTTTTTTTGGCAAATGAATTAGAACTCGAGTGAAGAGAGGAACTGTACAAAAGCCTACAAAAAGAACAATTGCACTAAGTGAAGAGTGAAAAGGCAATCAGAAGAACTAAAATAAAACTAAATTTTTTTTTTTACAATATTAGCATATGTGTATTATTAAAACAATATCAATATTTGAGTTTTTAATATTACAGTTATCGTCAATATCGGTATATGACAACACCCCTACTTTAAAGGTGCATACTGCCACTTGTACTGTGCGTAAATGCTGTGCTTATTAAATCAATGACACCAATTTGGCCTCGTATCATCAGCTCTATTTATCTCATTTAATGCCATTGGCTGATAGCTGTTAATAGAAATTTCCTATTATTGGGCTGATAATTTCATATAAAATGATGATGTCACATAAAATAATCAGATAGTCACATGGTCTTCCTTTGCTGCATCTCTTCTGATACTAAAACAAACATTTCCACGATTCACAGAATGACCTGGATGTGTCTTTAAAATGAGCCATATTAACTTATGATATCTGAAAGCAGGTGAAAGGAGCTTCTGGCTACTATCAGATTTTCAAAATGAGCCAGAAAAAAAAAAAAAAATTCTTTCATGCAGAGCAATAACCACCACAGCCTCGTACAAAAACACAGGAAGACAATCCTTTCAAGACACTCTTTGCATGCTTATCTAGGAAAAGCTACCATTCAGTTTATGATTAAAAGCTGCTCCACAGATAATGTCCCTAACCTTGCGTTTTGAGGGATGGAACTGATCCCACATTCATCTTTACAGCAAACAGGAATTGTTAGGACAGCTCTTTACCATGGAAACAACCGCTGTGCTGCACGTGCTATTGAGCAGCTCATTTAGCTCGCTATCAGTTACTTGTCTTTATTTGTGGCAGCTGAGCATGAGCCAAATATAGCTCCCAGGCCCCAAGAGAGTGTGTGTGTGTGTGCTGTCTTTGGACACAACAGGACAGACACCTGCATAGGAAGCTCCTAGAGAACAGGGGTTGCAAAGGTGGGAAAAAAGGTGTGATACAGGTCTTGCAGCCATAGACAAAGCTAGAATGGAAAACAACCTCCAGGAGTGTTTTAATTTGAAATTCTTTTACTTTTTATTCTTCTCAGATGTGTTTCTATTCAACACTAATATCAGAACAACTTCAAAGAAACATTTCCAGCATCTGCTCTCCAATCACCTCACAACTTTGCACAGGGTGTAATCAAGGCCTTTGGCTAATGGTAATGAAAATAATCAAGGTTTGTGCATGTCATCAGTACACAGTATGCTGTATCAATCAGTGTGTGATTGGTGATGAAGGTAATTGCCAGTGCGGAGCATTGTGGTGCTGTTGGTTAAAAGCTGGGAGCTCGCACTTTACTGTAGGCAGCAGAGAACAGCACCTGCAAACTTGATTATACGAGTATCACATGAGCAGTCTATAAGTTCGGAATTAAATGAGGTAGTGGATCCCTGATACTCATTGGGAATTGTGATAATTGATTATTACAATTACAATTATCACAATTATGTGATAATTATCAATTGATGATTGTGATAATGCACAAGCAATGTTATCTGGCTTGTCTTTATACCATATTGATGTTTGATAACTCCGGTGGACGCTAGTTCGCGTCTGCTGATTGTTCATAAATTTTGGATTTCTCTTATTGTGAGCAAATCACATTAAACTACCAAATAACAACAATGAATTGATCTCACTTAGTAGTGCCTGTGTAGCCAAAGTCACATCTCCTTTTCTTCTGTGCTATAATGCTCAATTGTTGTCCAAAAACTATTAAAATGATCGATACAGTTGCACAGGGCGACATCAATACCACAACCGTTAACACTGTAGTTTTTTGACTCAATCCACATACACCAACCGCCTGCTTTAAATACTCAGTAGAGCACCAATGTGTGTTAATCTATGGCTAAAAATAGTTCCTAATAAATGCACTTTCTATTTATGTTTGAGTGATATTAGCTAAATACTACACTACGATGCCCAGCTGTTTTGGGAATTTACATAGCATTCTTTAGCTAGAATTACCACATCGCAGTTTCCATCCATGTCTGCCCAGTAGTGACTGATAGACAGCTTGGTCACATGGTGCAAAAACAATCACCTGAAGCTCTATATCTCAGAAGATCTATACAATCTGCACAGTTTGTGTAAATTTCTGTTATAATTATCGTATTGTATCCTTTGACCGTTGACCACCAAAATCTAATCAGTTCATCCTCGAGTCCAAGTGAATATTTGAACCAAATTTGAAGAAATTCCCTCAAAGCGTTCCTGAGATATCATGTTCCCAAGTATAGGACGGACGTAAGGTCAAAGTGACCTTGACCTTTGAACTCTGACCACCAAATTCTAATTAGTTCGTCCTCGGGTTCAAGGGGACACTTGTGCCAAATTTGCAGAAATTTCATCCAGGTGTTCATGAGATATCGCGTTTACTAGCATAGGACGGACGGACGGACGGATGAGCAATTGGAAAACATAATGCCTCCAGCCAAATAAAAGTATACATGTGTGAACCGTTTGTAGGAATGAATTGGGGCTCATAGCCAAAGATAAACTAGGTACGCATTCAGAGACAGGCGAACACGTTGTTGGTTTTGGTCTTTTCTTGACAGTCATAAAAATACAGTAGAGTTGCCAATCTTAACCTTTAATATATTCAACTCTGTACCTACAGTATCTGCACTAAGTCAGCATGAACCATAAAATCACCTGGAACTTTATGGTTGTGGACAATTTCTCAACAAGTATTCACACTATGAAGGAGCAGCCATTTCAATAGCATCTTCTTCACCTTCTTCACTGCCTATATTCAGGCAGTGGTTACAACTGTGATTGGTGTGTCTGCAGTTAATACCTCCTCTTAACTTAGGTGAGTAAACGCATTGGGAGAAAGAATCCGTTTCCCGATGTTTAGTTTAATTAAGTTACAATTGAATTCTCATCAAAGCACAGTGTGGCCACGTGGCATTAAAACAAATTAATGTCCTTCATTTGTCTCACAGAAGAAGAAATCACAGAAGAAGTGGCTTGTAACCTTCTAATAATATGGTCAATTGCAAATTAATGTGATTTGGGTCTTGTTGCATTCCTTGAAATTGATTATGGTACAACAAGGTTTCTTGGAAAGGGACCTAATATAAAGCACACGGATGCAATCAAATCAAACAAGCTGTTCAATTATGCAGGGTTCAATTATGCAAGACGGGTCCTAAATAAAGAATGAAATATGGCTAAATAAGTATATAGTTAACTCATCTGAAGCTCAGATTGTGTATTTTCAACAAAAAAGAAAAAGGCTTGTTTTTCATGTGATCAGATTTGGCTATGAGGGATCATGGTGATTGGTGGCATGACAATCCCCCAAAAATGATCTGAAAGTATTTATATCTTCAATAAGGTTTTGATAAAAGACAACTCACATTTACTATCCTGCCTTCAAAGTAAATGGTCATAATTTATGACATTAACCGTATATACATATTGCACTTTGCAAACATTTCAATGCCAACAAACATCCCATTCTACAGGCAACTATTAAGAATTGTCCATTGTTAAAAATCAGTTGTGCAAAATTGTCCTTTACCATGTCTTCTCCTCAATGTAAGAAGCTTATTTGTTTGATTTTGCTGCCCTCAAGTGGAAACAGCAGGAATCAATGAGTCAAAACTCTGAACCAGGTTGAAAAAACACTGGAGAAGCTGATAAACAAGTCAAAATTGATCTCTGCAAGCAGAGAGCCAAACAAATACTGTCAATACGACTAAATGTGAAACAACTGTTAGCCTATTCTTGCATTTGTTTTAATTATTGCATTAAAATACTGGCCACATGTTACCATTAAAATATTTAAAGGTTTACTTGAAAATACTGATTTCATATTTTGGGTAATATTAGAATACTTACTTTCATTTCACAGAAATTAATTCTTTATTTTTTTTGTCTTCAATAAGAGATGTATGATTTGTTTCTGAGGATATTCCCAGTTTAGATACGAGGCTTGGACTGGTCTTACCTGCCTCCTCTATCTCATTTTGGACTTAAATACATATTTTACATTGACTATCACATAATTTGTTTCCCTTTTTGATTGGTTGATACGGCCTGTGGCTTTAATAAAAAGATGCGTTATCTCACAATGGGAATTTGACAAAGGTCCATGAGAGAAACACTGTATGTCCAATCAACTCAGTGCTGACAGTATGTGGGAATTTAACCTTTTCTTTCAGATGAAAACAACTAAACCAAAAACGGTTTCTACGGTATCTGTTTCTGAATATAAAATAACTACCAATAGAATCACCCTTCATCTACACATTACAAGCCTGATAAAAATATCAACTCACTTTTGCATGTTGACAGTGCCACTGCACCAATAAAAACTGCATCTTTAATTATTAACATATATAATTAGTATGTTGCTACTTGATAAATACTGACCAATATAAAATATCCTCACTTATAGACAATACAGTATACTGACATTCGGATCCAAACTCTCTACACTGTGGTGTGGAAGGAGGTATAAAGTGAAGCAGGACTGCAGCCGAGGGTAACACTAAGTATCTGTGGCTGCTGTGCAGACGTCAGTATGACCCACTGTGAGCCGCATCGCTGTCTGTATGGCTAAGCCCACTTCTCCACACCTGCTGAGCTTCTCTGAGCAGGATGCTGCTCATTAATCCAGTTCTAAGTGAGCCCTCTTAATACTGGTCACACTGCCTTGTGGGACTGGAGTGATTAATGTCACAGAACACATTCGGTGCCATGCTGATAAACCCAAAACAAGCTCGCAGCCCAAAAGCCAACTGATGTGGCTTCGCTTTTCAATTTAAATGCTAATTTAGAGAACTGAAAAACCAATACAGTGTAATGACACAGTGACTTTGAAATGGACTGAGATTACATGTTATTGATAACAAAGGGGGAAGAAAGAAACCCAGCGGGAACTGGGAGCTGCATGGGTGACCCTCCTCATTTCCTCATGTAAGGGGGGCCTTTGTACATTTGCATATCAGAGAATATGAAAAACTGAAGTATTTCACACACCATGTGGCCTAATAAAACCAATGATATTTTCCAACTGTCGGAGGAAGAAATCCATTTATTTTGAGATAATTTTCCAGTGGGAGACTATGGATTCAGCCATTTGCCTTTTTAAAATACAAGGCAAGCTTTATATCAGGAAAGTGGAAGTGCTGCACTGCAGTCTATAGCTGCTCTGTATAATTCATAAAGGTTCTGAACATTAGGTACCCTATACTAATGACCACTGGGGATTAACCAGGGTCCTTCAGACGACTGTAATACTGTGATATGGATCAATAGACTTGCACCTGAGGTGAGATGTAAGTGCTAAAGAACCATGTGCAGACTGAGTGTTCTCTCAAATCCGTGTCACGTTGTGATGTCCACCCGGCACTTCTGAACAAGATGAGTAGTTCTGTGAAAAAAAATGCTGCATGCGACAGATGGGTTGGAAAACTTAACGAGATTGATTCAAAGTGCTTTGGGCATAAGGTTCGTTTTTACAGTAATTATTTGCTTTTTTATTTGCAGGAGTTCTGAAGCATGGAGTTCATACAGTAAAAAACTGTTTGCCTAATTATTTTTTGAGACTAAAGAATACAAAGATTACAAAAAGATTCTGCAGGAAAGATGCCGGTAATGTTTCCAAAATGGTGCTGGTGATTTAAATACATTTATTAGCTGTGATTTCACTCAGGTTGAGCATCTAAAGCTCAGATTATGTATTTTCAACATAAACAGGAAATGGCTTGTTTATCATGCGATCAGATTTTCCCATGAGGGATCATGGTGATTGGTGGCATGGCTACCCCAAAAAAGACAGCTGCTCTCCCCGCGGTCGGCCGAAGTCTACACTCGGATCCGTAAACACCAGAAGGCCTGGAAGGAGACAGGGCCAGCAACAAGAACCAAACTGGACATCTCCACCAGCCCTTGTGTTAATGTCACAAAGAATTAGCTGAAGAAATCATACCTGAGCATAGATCTAAACTAAGATTGCATAATTATTGGTTCAATCTAGTGACAATAGCCAAAGGTGCTTTTATTCTGGAAATGAAGCAACCAGTTCAGACTTTGTTGAACAAATTTCAATGCAGGTTTGTACTCTTTTCACGGTCTGAAAGGCACCAAAACCAGCATCAACATTAATCTACCAGTTGGTTGCCTGAGTCACAGTTGATGTTTTGCTGTTTTCATTCGAGCAGCTCCACTTCTGAGTGCACCTATCTCACGCCTACACAAACTCTACTCATAACAGCTCCCAACAACACAAAAAGGCAAGACTTTTCAAATAACAATGGCAGAAAGGACAACAAGGACAAACACATCAGCGAGTACAACCATAATGGTGCTGGCACGTCTCATATCCTTGGGACATTTAGAACACGTGGGAACACTCAAAGCTGGGCCGGGCCAGTTTGAAAAGGATTTGGAGGACAAATTTCCCATGGGTGCTCTATTGGGTCATCATCTCTTGTCATATAGATGAGTGCAGCTCTGAAAATTAATGGAAGGCATTAGAGTGGGTAGTGGAGTAGTACTAAGGTCTCGCACACAGTGCAAGTTTTATTATTTTGTCCTTATCTAAAGAGTACTACATAGTGTTAATCAGTACATAACTGAGCTGGATTTGTACAATAAAAAGACTGCACTGCATTACTGTAGTTGGGCTGCCACTAACTGTTTTTATTATCAATTAATTTATTTCCTTCAATTCAGATTGTTCAACAACAAATTGTAAAAGAATGTTCAAAGTAACGTCTTCAAATTGCTTTTTTGGCTGACCCTCAGACTAGATAATCATACAAAAGAAAAAAAAATAAGAAAAAAAGCAGCAATTGTTCATACTGTAGTTGAGAAACTGGAACGAGCAAATGTTTTCCATTGTTTTATGATAATCGATTGTTCAGTCATAGATTAGCAACCTGTCCAGTCATAGATTAGCAACCATAACTAGGCATGGCAGACCTTTTAAGCTTTGGATTTCTTAACCTGCTGAAGCGACGTTCATGGAGCTGCAGACAGAGAAATACCCGGCATCTAAAGAGTTTGGAGGACTAAAGGCTTTCCAAAATAAAAATACACAAGAGCAGAAATATAAGACACAGATTGGCTTAATCTGCTCTGACATAAACTGCAAACGTTAGCATGCCCGACAACTACTGCGTTTCTTCAAGATCAAGCAGCATTTCATCAGTCTTCATTTTGTGGGGGTACAGGTTATGTAAAACAAAAAGCCATGCTCACAATAGTATTTTCACTTTGTACTGTGTGGAAGTCGGTAATGGATGCTTTTTCAGTGTTTGGGCAAATGTGAGTGGCTTTGTTCAACTCTTTATTTAATTTGGGGATAGCATTACATCTGCCTAACACACAGGTGGATTTATCTTTACTTTTTTTTCTCAACCTGTCTGCAGCAGTGAGCTGCGGTGTAACGTTATGCCTTGATTCCACCGGGCATGGATACGTTGCGTTCTGGCTACAACTCGGTTCAATCGATTCATACACCATTAAGAGCGTTTCAGAAGCAACTGTGGTCAAACTTACACAATTAGAGTCGAAAATTTGTTTCTGTTTCTGTGTGGACGCAAGCACGTTTTGAATTGCATTAAAGGTGGAGCGATTCTGGAGAAAGATATATGATTGTTGAGTCTCATTCCCAGATCATGAAATACAGACACTTTGGGTTGGTGATTCACGGCATCAGTGGTCTGCATGAACTGTTTTTTTTAAACACACATTTGACTGGAATTTCTCCCATTTGTCTTGGACATTGAAATCTCCCAGGACATGTGGACCGGTACCAATATTTGGAGGACTAACCACCATTCTTAGGCCACCATCATAAACCACCAACTGTTGTGAGGTGCTATATTCCTCATACACAATTAACTTTATGACAATTAAATTTATGTTAAATTAATCTACTTGATAATGTACCTGAAAACAACACACGTTAGGTGTACAAGCATGGTAAGAATGGTACAGTACATATTTATTATCTACTGTTACTGTGTGTATCTGGTTCTCATGTTCTTCTTTCTAGGTCCCTGTGAAATGTGCTTACAGTGCACACAACTTCCTGCTCGGTGATCTATTGCTTGAGATGGATACCAAGAGTCCCTCATTCATTTTGCCTTCAAGCTCTCTCCCAATGCCCCACTGAAATATGACTTACTTTAAGTGTCATCCATTCTGTGTCTCTCCCACTACACCACTAAATATAACATCTAACAGTTATTTTCCGCTGGACACCGACAAAATATTTCATTGTTCTCCAATAAAGACCGCACTTCCTTGTCTTTTGTGACAGTGACAAACCGTGACAAAGGCTGATCAGCACATTATCGCAGGGAGACGGAGATGTAACATAAGCTTGTGCAACTGCATTGGCAGAAAGTCAATGTGGCATGCTGTGTGTGTGTGTGTGTGTGTGTGTGTGTGTGTGTGTGTGTGTGTGTGTGTGTGTGTGTGTGTGTGTGTGTG